>OU343221.1:19902259-19967939 GCA_910596185.1 Chrysanthemum makinoi
AAGTATGATTTTTGTGTTTAATCTTTCAGTTGTGATTCATTTGCTATTAGTTTAATGGTCTTTACGGTGGTTGTGATAAGCATGTGGAAAACTAGAATGGGGGGTTGAATAGTTTTACCAATTTAAAAATTCCTTTTAAATATTTAGATCGACTTATGTCAATCTATTTGGTTGTTTATGTTGTACGTTGATAGATAAATATATAAACGTGTAATGAAAGATAAAGAGTAAGAAGCACATCACCACGACAAGTATTTATAGTGGTTTACAATTTCTGAGACACCTTCATTACTACTCCACCGAGTCACCTACTAGAGTTAAGTAAACACTACACCAATCTCCTTATGTATGCGAGAAGCCTACAGCCGTCAACACACCTTTTCGGTACAAAGCTAAATCTGAGAGTTCTTTCACACCAAGCGCTGAACCACACTAACACAGCGTCGCCACCCTTTATACCTGATTACTAGGCTAACCACCGAGTTCTTTCACACCAAGAACTAATCCTATCACAACGTCGTCTACCCTTTATTAGGTACTAGGCTAAGCACCTAGTTCCATTATTATGAAGGAACTACTACCCTTCACAACACAACACCTAATCTCAAGGAGATCCACTCCTTGTTACAACACCATCAAGGATATCACCATCCTTGGAAATAAACAAATACTTATATGTATAACGATGCACCTCATCGATTATACGACCTAGGCATTCTTCCCAAATGCCACTTGATTTAATTCTTAGGCATCCTTCACTAATGCCTTTGACACAACGCTTGGCACCCTTCACTAATGCCTTCGTCTTGACACCTTTAACATTCTTCACTAATGCTTTTGACACGGACGATAAGCACCTTTCACTAATGATTTCGTCTTGACACTTTCGACATCATTCACTAATGCCTTCAACCCAACATCTACGGAGGAAGAAAGAACTATCAACAAGAGAACTTCAATTGTCTTGATGATGACGTATGGCATGACTCATGGACTTGAGCTTGCTCGACTTCAAGAAGTGGTGATCTCGCTAAGAGAGGAACCTAGAGAAGCACACAAAAACAAAAGACAAACTACATAGATCTCTTGGATCTGAGGTTAGAGAGGTATGATACTTGGGGGAAGTATGTGTGTAAAGTGGTGAGTAGAAAGGAAGAAATGGCTCTCTATTTATAGAGGAAATGTTCTCTTTCCCTGGATCCCGCGGATCCCTCCCACAAGGGATCCGTCTAGCACAAAGCTAGGGATCCATGGGACACACCTCTTTGCCCATGGGTATTTTGGGCTATGGGTCATGGGTCATGGGTTATGGGTTGATCCATGGGTTTCTTTCTAGATACAATGTATCTCTAGAATACATTGAACTTGGCTAGGTGGTTTGGACAAAACCATGGGTTATGGGTCAATACCATTTGCTAGTTTTCACCCATTTAGTATATACTTGTTTTTACCCATTTTAGTATAAACTTGTTTTTATCCATTTTAGTATATACTTAGTTAAGTATATATTAGCCCAATATGTAAACACTATTTGTTGTACATATGTATCTCTAAGACATAAAATCACTTATACTTGTTTTAGTGTTTTATGTGACAACGTAAGTGTGTTAGGAAACTATTGAATCAAACTATTTACGTATTTTATTTGTTTCGTTTAAAATGATTTTACGTTTGTTATCGACAAAACATTAGAAGATCGTAAAATATAAATAAACGTTTTTACGGCTTATTTGTATTAACAAAGCAAGTGAAGATGTGGTTGTTAGGTGATGCATCGCAAACTGTTGCAATGCATGATATAGCCGTCTTAGGTTGCATGGAGATGAATATGGTGGTTTCAAGAAGCTAGGATAAAAATCAAAGGTGTGTATTTTTTTATAGACTTGCGTTTTTCTGATGATTTTTAGATTTTGTTCTTTGTGGTGGTGAATGTTTTTCTTGATAATATTTCATCGAAATTTTGATTGGTTTACTTATGGCTTATTATGTTCCATTTTAAGACACATATGGGTTAAAACTTAAAAGAGTAGCTAAATAAGAACGGGTCAAATGGGCTGAAAGTTACTCAAATAGCATTAGTAACGTATAAAACCTCCCCTTTTATTAGAAATACTCGATTATTGTTGGAATGGTATAAACATTTAATCATGTTTGGCATACTAATTGTTTACATATACTTAAAGCGTTAGTAAGAAGTGTTATTTGGGTAAACCCGTACAAATGATCCTTTTTGACTCATTACGTTTCATGCCCTTTTTTTACCCTAAGTTTTCTTATATAATATTAAGAGTAAAGGTGGTCTTGAGTTGGAAGTAAAAAATTTGGTGAGTGTCGTGCTTCTTTTTCTCTTCTTTCAGAATGGTATGTGTTTGTTTTGTTCACAAATCCAATTTATAAGAAACTGATATTGGATTATTTAATCTTAAATGTATGTGCATTATCTGTTAGGAGTTTTAGGACTTTTGAGGCCTTCGGTTATTTAATAGAGCATTTCTTTCTCTTGATGATCAGCAATGTGTAGTTGCTGATTCTTGAATAGTTTGGTTTGGTTCTTCAATATTTATTGTTTCTTACCATGGTTTTTTATGTTACGTGATCTTTTTATAGGTACCGGGACAACAGACTCTGGTCCACACTCAACAACTTCCCAACTGTTGCTATTCACTTATAATGAGACATCCCTTTTATGGTTGTTACCCGCTGGACTGAAATCTTATTGCCATATTGATGCGCGCGTCTGAAGGCGTTAGTCAAAGAAAACTTCCTTTTTGAGCAAGTTTTTCAACCACTACAGGTGAACCTAATCGTTGTAGTATAGTATTATGGTAAGCCTCGGGATTGATATCGTTCTCTAGGTGAATAGGAATGCTAGTAAGAAATATATTACGAGAAGGTGGGGGTTAAGGATGATTCTTTTTTATCTTTTTATGGTTTTTTAGAAAGCTAAGGTAAAATATCTCGGGGCAATTGGTTTGGGGGTGGTACTTCTACCGATTACTTCTACTTATCTAATTATCTAATACTACGGGTAGTTTATGTCTAATTGATGTGTGGTCGTATGATGATTAAAAATGTGTTTACATAGATACTATTACTCCCTATTTATCTTTTATTGGTCGGTTGAATTGTCACACCTTATCTTAACGCGTTGTATTCCTAAAGGTCATAGGGTATGCGTGTCCCCTAGTTCTTTGAGGTTATCTCTCGGATATGACATACGAAATTGGAAGGCATTAGCTATCTCATTCATACACCACACTTTCATAAAGCATACTCAAGCATTAAATACAACAAATGATGCCTAGTTGCACTCCTAAACCAATTACAATTAACATAAGAAACAACATAACAATAATCAACAACTAGGTTTCATAGATCTAAGCAAACACACAAGAAATTTAGCTAGACATGGTAAACAAACAAGCATACACACAATCAATTGAAGACATAATGATACTTTGGATTAAAATACTTATCTCAATGTGTAATATAGGGTTTGGGACCTAATATCTTTATCCAAGTCAGACTACAAACGAATTAGGGTTTTACTCCAAAGTCTACCTCTAAATGCGGAAAAATCAAATTCTATAAATAGTTTTACACATGCGAAACCTCCTTTATTAGGGCCTTGTCAGTTCTGTTTGGCGGCTTAGGTAAGCCGATCTTGATTTTGCCATTTTCTTTGTATATTTGCTCCTTTTGTCAAATAATGCTTCATTCAAAGCATTTAACTTTCAAGAGACCAAAAGTGAAAGGAGCGAAATTAAGCGTGCTAAGATATAAAAGTGGTCGATTTAAGGCTTAAATGACCCCCAAAAAGTGTACGTTTTAAATCCTTATCACATATAACTTGCAAAACGCTCAGGTGATCTATTTTTTTTTGGAACACATAACTATGCACGCTATATATATTACTATAATCTTTAGATGTTATAAGGCACATGGTTAGATGTGGCAGTTCTAATCAGTTGTTTATGATTAGGTCGTGTCCAGCTATAGATTATCTTACATGTTCAAACAAAGTCACTTTGAAAGGGAGGGTAAGGCGATTGATTTCTTAAATTAATATACGAGTCAAAGTATCCACAGTATATATGCATTTTTTCTCGTGGAATAAGGTGGACACATCCAAATTCATTATTTCATCCAAAATTTGCTCTAATAAGAACACATTTTGGGTGTTTGGGTCTGCATATGAATTTAGACCGGTGTTATATATCGCTAATTTAAGCTTTTTAAACACCGTGTCTTATAAAAGCATGGGGATCGTTAAATTCGTTTCACTCATGTTTGTTTAGGTTACTATTCATTTATAAAATCGCGAAGAAAAAAGCATGTAAAAATGACAAATTTGTTGTAGTGAAACTAATCAATTTTTGTATAAAAAATGGTGAGTTTTAGAGACAAGCAAATAAAAAAAAGAGACCCGTGCAACACATTAGTAAATTTCAACCATAAATAAAAAGAAACACAAATAAATACTTTCATTACGGTTATCACCTTAAATAATGAATATAGATGAAAAACTACATAATTTTTGCTCGAACCCATTTGTAAATTATAATAAAAAATTAAAAAAGTTACGTTTAAGACATGAACAAGAATTCAATAGTTTATCGGAAAAAAACCCGATACAACGCACAGAACTCTTATTAATCAAGACATTCATCATAATGTGCATGCATTTATACCTTCATATGTTACACGTCATTTCCAATTAATTTCTGATTTAAACCACAAAAGCTAAATTTTGTTTTCCATTTGATATTTTACAGCAACATTGATCCTTACCAATAATATACTGTAATTCCTTAATTTCTCTAATGGTTCTTGGGCCACCTTTACAATAGTTTGATTCTTTTTTAACATTTCCATTGAATCATATTCCTAATATGTTCACTTGTTTCATGTTCCGTGAACTAATTAACATGTTAGATCAGTAGAATTCCAAAAAATTGAAACTACGTCTTTATCACAATTAAAACTATTACCACAACCCATGTCACCAATCTCACAATTATCACTCTCACCACAAATAACACTATGATTACCATTGTTCATATTTATTATTATTTCCCAAATACTAGCGAGGGGAGCGTAAATTTTTTATGTGAGTGAGCTTTAATTTGAGAGAGTCCAAATTTACGAGAATATTTTTGGGAGCCGGCCCAGATGTTGAGCGATACACTGTATAATCGTAGTGCAGCTTTCGCGGCGTGTATGTAGGCTTGCCGATCAACTATCTTTATGTTTTATTTTATATTATGGTGTTGTTATATTGAATTTCTCCTCTTGAAAGTGTTGTTGGAAATATTTACTAGCTAGTATCTTATACTAATTGATAATTACAAGCTAGGATGCAATTTGTGAAACCTGAGAATAAAGAAGTGAATTGTTGGTGAGACTTCCACAATTAATTGTTTGTTAGATAGTCGAATTTTAGAGTTCAAATTCTAGAAGTAGTATATATTTAAGTGTGGAAAAACTAAAAAAAGGTAGTTGCTAGGAAGTGTGAATGATAAAGACTTTGGTCTAAAGTCCATGCATGCACGCACTCTACCTAGCTAACTGTTAATGATTAAAAAAAAAAAAAAAAAAAAGCATTGACTAAATCTTGAAATGATTTTATTATTATTGACTTAACGATTCCAACCTTATTGTTATTATTTAATTAATCAACCTAAGGGCAACAAACCACCTCTGTCGATTTCTCATAACCCAAAACAAACCAACCCATTAATTTCCTTAATCTTTTATTTATCAACTAGTTAAATTGTTTGTGTACTTTAATCATTTCTTATGAATATATATATATGATGCATGCATATCTCTAATATAATTAGCTAGGTTGCATGTTACTACGTAAAATGTCTCAAGTAATCCCTTTGGTCCATGGTTTACGTACAGTTTTTATTTAGTGAATAGCTAGAAAGCAATTGAGGAATGAATGAATGTGAAATTGGTAGGAATGGAATTCCATGCATGGGATATGAATATGATGCATGTGGAAAATAAGACTTGTTTGATTGATTGAAGAACATTCAATTCTTTCTTTTTCTTTTTCTTTTCTTGCTGCTGCTTTTCCTAGATCTTTCCTTATCTTTTCTACATCACTGCATGCCCTGCTTCTTTCTTTTTCTAAGACGTACATCCTTTGACTTATAATTTTTTCTATAAAAAATTTTAACTTCACACATACCCTACACTAGCTTGTTCTTGGACAACTATACCATCAGGTCTTTAAGCCACCAACGAGGTGTTGTTTGTTTATTAAGAGGCTACGAATCAGAATCCGATTACGGTAGAAAAGTCTGAATCTGAATAAGTGGTTGAGAAATATGTATCTGACTCAAATAAAACTTTTTGTTTATGTAAAAATGTCTTGATGTGTTAAATTATCAGATTTTACAATATAAATATAAAATCATTGCATTCACACAATAGATAAAATTTATTAAATATAAGAAAACAAATTCTATTATATAATAATCAATTTAAAGTTAAAAGTATTTTAAACAAAACATGCAATTTCATGTTTATTTGACAAAATTAAATGTGTCGGAGTTTAAATTGAGTTTTTAAAGCGATTAACTATATGGCTACGTTAGAGTTGAGATATATGAGTCAGAAACAGAACCCTTCAACTTGAAAAAAATATGAATTGTCATGTATTATCTTATACATTTTTTATCTAACAAAACATATGCAATGATTCTATTTAATATTTTTAATACTAAAACAAATGTGCAAAAAAAACATAATAATAATAATAATAATAATAATAATAATAATAATAATAATAATAATAATAACCACTAAGAGGTGTTAAGACACCTCTCAACATCTAGTTCAATAAGAGGTTTATGCCTCTTAGTGTCTCTTAATGGTCGAGGAAAAACAAACGCTCTTAGCGTAGATTGCCTCTTCGGCTCTAAATGACATGAGAAAAACAAAGCGGTAATGACTCAAATGTCTGACCATATTTGAATGAATCAGATTAAAATGTTGTTAAGAGGCAACTTGTAAAAAACAAACACCACCTTAGTCGATGGTTAACTCTTTTTATATAGTCATATTTTTATAATAACCTTCTACCATTTAATTACACTCTTGAAAAACCAAGGTGTAAGTGTGTAACTGATTTTTATTAAAGATAATGTAATGAAACATGGTAATTATTTACCTAACAATCAACAAAAATAACAATACTCAATCTTATCAATCCGAAGTATGAGGACGCATGATGTAGACAATCATACCTTCTTGAATGGTAAGAGGACTGTTCCAGAAAAACATGCGGCAATAATATGGTCGATCATGCGAATATAAAAGTGTGTATAGCCATATATGTGTAAAGTAGGGGTGAAAGCAGGCGAGCCAGAAGTGGAGCTCGAGCTAAACCGACTCGACTATTTTAGAAAGCTCGAATAAATCTTGGCTCGTTAATTACACTAGGCTTGAGCTTGTTTATTTATCTTAAGCTCATTTATACAATATTGTTATACATGTAGACAATAACTATACATATATATTTGTAGGTTTTAGTTGTACATGAACCTAGTCAATCTATATATATAAAGGTAGCTCGATTATTAAATAAGTTAAATTCAGTTTGGCTCGAGCTGTCTTAAAATAACTATTATATATTTATAGCTATCGCTGTCTTAAAAAAGTGTTTACATTAATAGCGCTATATAATTTTATATAAAAAACAATATAATCTTAGTCAAAGAGTTTTTATATTAGTATGTACACACCTTGTACTTGTATTATCAAGGTTTTGCTCTTTCTAACAAACCATGCTATTTAATTTGCTGATTAATTATATTATGGATTACATATTTTTTAAGTCTGATTAATTTACATGAAATGGAGCTGAAGATGCCATGAAACTATAATCAACTAACATTAACTATATTTTATTGGAATGATTATGAAGTCAATACCTTAATTAATTATTGGGTTTTCTTTTATACAAGATGTTGTGTTGAGAAAATTGGAAGGAATCTAGATTTCAGTTGGTACGTCACAATTCTGTAAAGAGACCCTCAACTACACACATAATATACATATGTATAAGTAGTCATAAATTAATTAAGTTAGTCATATGTGTTCATTTATATAATAGAAGTCATGAAATTTGGTGGTCATGTCAGCCGGTACTTGTGTATCAGCTCTTGCATTCACTAAATCGGCCTGCAGAAGGAATCACTTATTATTCAAACATTATATATGTAAATACACATGTATATTCCCAGGAAAATATAGTATTTACTTTTACTGCTAAAAAGTTTACCATAGAGTTGAAAACTGATTATGTATTGCCGTACGTGTAACATATGTTAAATGTATCTGAAAAAATGTAAAGCATTTGCAAAGGTAGACCATGTAAGTTAAATGTGAACACAGGTTTTCTTAAATTTGGTAAAAAGTCAAAGGACGTGAAACGACATCGTCTTGGCTCATGCAATTTTCTTATAAATACCACCTTCAAATGCACACACCATCATATCATTTCATTCTCAAAACACACACTTGTTAATTAAGCATTCATATATATACTAGCTTGAGATCAATGGCGGTGATATTTTCAAAGATAGGCATTATCGGAGGTGGCATAAGCGGGTTAGCCGCAGCCAAACAACTCTCCGAATACAACCCTGTGGTCCTGGAGGCAACCGACTCCATTGGGGAGTCGGAAGCACTGCTCCTTTAGGACCACCAAGCTTCAAACCCCTCGTTGCGACTATGAGTTCTCTGATTACCCTTGGCCACTCAGGGATAACTCTAGTTTCCCATCTTATATGGAGATACTAGAATATCTCAACTCTTATGCTAACCATTTTGGTTTGTTCAAATTTATAAAGTTTAACTCTAGAGTGGTCGAAATCCGGTCAGCCAAGGACCAGCTGCAGCCAGATGGTTTGCTTACTGGAAAACCCATGTGGGAGGTTGCTGTCCAGAACAATGATGATATTCAGGTCTCATTTAATTTTATATTCATGACTAGTAAAATTCTAAGCTAGTTAAATTAAGCATGCATGTTGCAAGCAAGCAATATACTATAATGGTACGTTAGTTCTAATATATTTGAGGCATGCATATATATATATGCAGTGGTACAGTTTCGAGTATATTGTGGTGTGCATGGGGAAATACGGAGACGTACCAATAATACCAAAGTATGGAATGAAGAAAGGACCAGAAGTGTTCAAAGGGAAGGTGATGCATTCTCAAGATTACAGCAAGCTCAACGCCGAGGAGTCTCGTCAACTTGTTAAGGGAAAGAAGGTGGTGGTTGTTGGTTACAAGAAATCAGGCATTGATCTTGCTACAGAATGTGCCGAAGCCAACCAAGGTATGATTATTCGTGTCCTAAGTTACAAATCTTTAGAAAACAAGCTGTATCGCTAGCCATTTCCGTCTAGCCTAAACTGTATTGTTGGTTAAAAGAAATTAGGGTTTTTTTTAAATGATGGATAATAATCATGGACGGACCCACATGTATGCCGGGTGTGCGGGAAATACACCGATTTTAGGTCATGAATTGCAAAAAGATTTCAAAATTGCCCTTTTTGTGGTATGTGCAACACCCAAAAAAAATTTCTACTTTCGTTTCTTACGAAGTTAGCCCAACATTTCTTTTGTGCAACACCCTCATAAAAATCCTGGGTCCGTCCCTGATAATAATATTAAAGAAAGAATCAGAAGAGATGGAGTGGTTGAATAGAACACAAGTCAAAATTCAAGATTTGTCGTGTTGTTGGTTGACCTTTGTATGTTAATGAATGTATATATAGGTGAAGAAGGTGGTCCAGCATGCACAATGGTTGTTAGAACATTGCATTGGACAGTTCCACATTACTCAATTTGGGGTCTTCCTTTTTACTTGTTCTACTCAACTCGCTTCTCTCAATTCCTCCATCAATCTCCAAACCAAGGCTCTCTCAGGACTCTCCTTTGCCACCTTTTATCCCCTGCTGTACGTACTATACGTCATCATCTTTGTATTTACTTACTTAACATATATTACTTCGAATGACCGTTTTTCTTTCTAATATGTATAGAGGAAAGCAGCGTCCAAGATTATCGAGTCTTATCTGCTATGGAAGCTTCCACTTGTCAAATACGGACTAAAACCGGATCACCCTTTTGAAGAAGACTATGCGTCATGTCAGATGGCCATCTTGCCTCACAACTTCTTCCACGAGGCCGATAAGGGTAAAATCAATTTCAAAAGAGCATCAAACTGGTGGTTTTACGAAGGTGGTGTTGAGTTTGAAGACAACACCAAGCTAGAGGCCGACGTCGTCCTTCTTGCCACTGGTTACGATGGCAAGAAGAAGCTTAGAGACGTAATGCCTCAACCCTTTTCAAGTTTCTTAGAATTTCCTTCAGGCATGATGCCGTTATATAGGGGTACGATTAATCCCTTCATTCCAAACATGGCTTTCATGGGTTACGTGGAAAGTGTTTCGAATCTTCACACCTCGGAGATACGTTGCAAATGGTTAGCGAGGCTGATTGGTGGTAAGTTTAAGCTGCCAAGCATGGAAAAAATGATGGAACAGATAACAAAAGAAATGGAAATAATGAAGAAGACAACAAGGTTTTACAAAAGGAGTTGCATTTCGACATTCAGCATAAATCACACTGATGAAATTTGTCAAGAGATGGGATGGAATTCTTGGAGGAAGAACAACTGGTTGGCTGAAGCATTTACTCCTTATAACAGTCGAGACTACCAAGATGATGAACAACAACAAAAACAACTACTTTGATCATCTGATAATATATATATGTATTTTTGTATTTTATTCGTTATAATTACGTTTATTATTATGTACCTTTAATTATTATAGAATAAAATAAATCCAACAGCTTACCTACCTACTAATATACTGGGAGAGTACCCGCGTTGCGTTAGTATGCACCCTAAAATAAAGTTTTTCGATTAATAATATATTTTAGTTTATTATGTTCTTTTTAACAATAAATTTACGGATATCAAGAATTTCATTATAGCGTGCCGTTCGAACTCGAACCCGTTGGCCGTGTGCTGCTCGGGCTCTGGCCGTTGGGATCAAGCCCATTTGTAGCGTTGCTTCGGGGCTTGAATATTTATATAATATGCTTTATTATTTGTAGTAGTGAAATTTAATACAGGAATTGTGTTTTATTTGGTTGTACAATATTCTTGATAATTTGTATTTCTTATATAAGGAGTGTTTTAATAATTGTATTAATTGTATTTATTGACCAGTTAAATAATTGACTACATTAAATAACATTAATGTGGTGTTTTGTTGTACACTATGATTCTTGTCTTGTACGTCTGAAAATTATGTGCATTAAAGTGTTGTACACTATGTTTCTTTTGTTGTAAGTAGTAGTCATTATAGTGATTAATAACATTGACCACTTTAATAGCATTAATTTTGTAAGTCTGAAAATTACATCATGCTTATTTTGTTGTACACTATGCTTATTTTGTTGTAAATCTGAAAATTGGTTGCAGCTATTGTACATTGTGCTTAAATTGTTGTAATTTTTGGTGAAGGGGTGTTTTTAATAGCATTAATGTTGTTTGATAGAATTTTGGTCTTAAAATGGCACCACGCTTTATTTTGTTGTAATATGTTTACTTTGTTGTAATTCTGAAAATTGGGTGCATTAAAGTGTTGTAAACCATCCTTTATTTCTTGTATGTCTTAAAATTAAAAGTGAGATACTTTCGTGCATTATAATTAGTATAGATAGATAGTGGCATCAACTAATATATCGTAAGCATCTCAAATTCAATATATTCTCGCATCAACATCGATTAAATAATAAAAAAAAGTAGTCTAGTCTCTTTAATTATTAACAGGAAAACTACATATCATTGTAACAAGTTCAAGTACAAAGTTGTGTTTTTTCTGAATTTTATTACTAGTAATTTGTATTAGATTAGAAGTAGTGGTGGCAACTTACTCACTGCTATCTCAACTTTTTTTCTTTTTATTTTACTCACTTACTACACACTCTGTATGGTCACTCCACTCACCTTTATAAAAAATTATACCCCCCTACACACTCACTGCTGGTCTCGTTAATGGATCTATGATCATTCTAACTTACTTCAAAAATATACCAAAATAATAAGAATAATTGAAATGTAAAATACTTTATTATAAATCTGTCATCATCATCATCATTCAAATACATATACAATCTATTTATACTATCTGAAAGGGTACAAGTAAAGGTTGTGTTGGTTCAGATTGTCCAACAGTCGTGTCCCTTTATTGTAGCTGTCAAATAACCGTTTGTAACTGTCGTTTGACTTTTGCTCCTGGTTGACTTTCGGGTTTGACTCAAGGATTGGGATTAACCCAATATTATCCCCCTTAATCACAATCGCTTTGTCGTAGATATTTGATTCCAATAAGTTGTCTCATTATTAGAAACTTGATCTTCGGTAGTGCTTTTGTGAGTATTTCAGCCTTCTGATATTCTCCACTTATGAATTCGACCTTTAAGTCTTCTCTTTCAACGCATTCTCTTATGAAGTGGTATTTTATATCAATGTGCTTACTTCTTCCATGAAATACGAGAGTCTTCATTAGTTCTAAGGCAGACTTGTTGTCAACCAATATTGTAACATTTTCTTCTTGTGAGTGTGTAAGCTTTAGTAACCTCTTTAACCATAATGCTTGTATTGTTGTTGTTGTTCTGCAATATAAATTGATTCACATGATGATAGTACTATCGTGGCTTGCTTTTGTGTACTCCGGTGATTGGTGATTCACTATAGTAGAATATAATTCCAGTAGTTCCTTTTCTTTCTTGAGTGTTGACTCACCTCTGTCACTATAACCTTGTATCTGGTTTCCTCCGTTGTATTTGTAGGTGATTCCAAAATCTTTTGTTCCTTTTACATGGTAGTACTTGCCTTATAGCCTTTATGTGTTGTTCCTTTGGTTCTTGCATAAAACGACTAAGTAATCCAACAGAATAACTTAAATCGGGTCTTGTATGAAGTAGATATCTTAAGCATCCAATTAAGCTTCTATATTCAGTTGAGTTTACCATTGTTCCTTCAGTATTCTTTGTCAGTCTTGTTCCTGGATCCATAGGTATTAGAGTTTCGTTGCAGTCTGACATTCCAACTTCCTTTAGGATCTTGCTTGCGTAGGCGGATTGCTTTATTGATATGTCACATCTAGTTTGTGTGACTTCAATTCCTAAATAGTAAGCTAATAATCCTAGGTCACTAATCTCGAATTATTCTTCCATTTGTGCTTTGAACTTGTCTATCTCCTTCTTTGGTGTACGGTCATGATTAAATCATTTACATAGACTCCTATTAGAAGTATTGAGTCATTTGATTTTTTCGTGTAGACAACTGATGCACGCGGAAGGCGCGTTCGGGGTGAAGGAAACTTCCTTTTCGTCGAGCAAGTTTTTCAACCTCCTAGGCAGTGAACCTAATCGTTGTAGTGTAGTATTGGGTAAGCCTCGGGTTGATATATCGTTCTCTAGGCGAATAGGAATGCTAGTAAGAAATATATGACGAGAAGGTGGGGTTGAGGATGATTCTTTTTTATCTTTTTATGGTTTTTAAGAAAGCTAAGGTAAATATCTCGGGGCAATTGGTTGGGGGGTGGTACTTCTACCGATTACTCTACTTATCTAATTATCTAATTATCTAATTAACTAGTTACTACGGGTAGCTATGTCTATTTGATGTGTGCTCGTATGATGATAAAAAAATATGTTTATCTAGATACTATTACTCCCTAGTTATATTTTATTGGTGGGTAGAGTTATCCGTCCTTATCTTAAGGCGTTGTATTCCTAAGGTCGTAGGGTATCGTGCCCCTATTTCTTTGAGGTTATCTATCGTATGTGACCTACGAAGTCGGCAAGCCTAAGCTATTTCATCCATAGATCACATCATCATAAAGCATACTCAAGCATTAAATACAGCGAATGATGCCTAGTTGCACTCCTAAGCCAATTTACAATTAAGATAAGAAACAACCTAACAATAATCAATAACTAGGTTTCATAGATCTAAGCAAACACACAAGAAATTTAGCTAGACATGGTAAACAAGCAAGCATACACACAATCAATCGAATAAGGGATAGACATAATGATACTTTTGATTAAAATACTTATCTCGATGTGTAAAATAGGGTATGGGACCCAAGCTCTTGTCAATCATTACTACAAATGATTTAGGTTTTTTTTCCTTCAAAAGTATACCTCTTAAAATACAGAAAAATCGAATTCTATATATAGATTTGCATATGCGGCGAAGTTACCTTTTGTATGGGACGCCGTCAGCTCGCCGTCACTAGGGTTTCGTCTGGGCCAAGTCATCAATGGGACGGCGTCACCTAGAGTTGTGGCGCCGGGGTCTTCGATTGGGACGTCGTCTTGATTCTAGACGGGCGCTCTAAGTTGAAAGCGTAGTGGCGCCCTCCCAATATTAAGGCGTGGCGCCAGGGTTATAAGAACATAATTTTCAGCGAGCCCAGCGTGCATGTTTTGATCAAGTCATCATAGAGGGGCGACACCTTTTAGTTGGGGACGCCGTCGGTCGTTGATCGCTTTGAGTGGCTTCGATATTGACTTTGCCATTTTCTTCATGTATTTGCTCCTTTTCGTCCAAATGTGTTTCATTCCAGCATTTTGCTTCCAAAAGACCTAAAAAGTGAAAATGAACAAAATTAAGCAGTGACGGATATAAAATTGGTTGATTTAGGGCTTAAATGACCCCCTAAAAGCGTACGTTTTAAATCCTTATCAACAACTTGTTCCAAAGCGCATTTCTTAAAATCTAACGACTTCAAGGTGTTGTCTAACTTTATGTTTCAAGATGTGGTGCTTGTCTTAAACCGTATAGAGCTTTTATAAGTTTGTAGACTTTTCCATTATCTTCTTTCTTTATAAATCCTTCGGGTTGTGTAACATACACTTCTTCTTTTAAGTCTCCATGCAGAAATGCAGATTGACGTCAAGGTGATGTACTTCTTGTTAATATAAATAAGCCGTAAAAACGTTTATTTATATTTTACGATCTTCTAATGTTTTGTCGATAACAAACGTAAAATCATTTTAACGAAACAAATAAAATACGTAAATAGTTTGAGTCAATAGTTTTCTAACACACTTACATTTTCATATAAAACACTAAAACAAGTATAAGTGATTTTATGATTTAATATTACATATGTACAACAACTAGTGTTTACATATTTGGGTAAAATATACACATAACTAGTATGTAGTATATTGGGTAATATAAATGGGTAGAAACTTAAGCATCATAACCCATTGACCAAATACATTGAATGTAGTTTGGTACAACCCAAAGTCCATGACCCATATCCATGGAGCTTGACCCATAACCCATGGCATGACATAATGCTTATGTCATATATGGATAATATCCATAACCCATGGTATTGACCTATACCCATTTGACTAGGTGCATTGCACTCATGAGATACATTGTATCTAATATAAGACCCATGGATCAACCCATAACCCATGACCTATGACCCATAACCAAAATACCCATGGGCAAAGGCGTCCATGGATCCCTAACTACGCTAGACGGATCCCTATGGGAGGGATCCGTGGGATCGAGAACGATAGCATTTCTCTTCTATAAATAGTGAGCCATTTCTTCCTTTTTAGCACCCTCTCACACACTTTCCTCAAGTATTCTATCTCTAACGACGATCCTAAGGGATCTTTCTGTATTTGTCTTTTGTTTTTACGTGATTCTCTAGGTTCCTCTTAAAGGCGAGATCACCACCTCTTGAAGTCAAGAAAGCTCAAGTCCATGAGTTGCTATGCTTCGTCATCATCAAGACTTCTAAAGTTCTCTTGTTGATAGTTCTTTCTTCCTCCATAGAAGTGTTGTGTTGAAGGCATTAGTGAAGGATGCCGAAAGAGTCAAGACGAAGGCATTAGTAAAAGGTGCTTAACGTCCGTGTCAAAGGCATTAGTGAAGAATGCTAAAGAAGTCAAGCCACAAGGCATTAGTGAAGGATGCCTAGAAGTCAAGCCAATGGCATTAGTGAAAGGTGCCTAAGGTGTACATTCGATATGGTGTGTTTAGATGTACAAGATATATTAGTATTGGATCCAAGGATGTTGATATCATTGATGATGTTGTAATAAGGAGTTGGTCTCCTTTGGGATTAGGTGTTGTGTAGTGTTGGGTAGTAGTTCCTCCATTATAATGGAACTCGGTACTTACCTAGTGGGATAAAGGGTAGGCGACATTGTGATAGGAATAGTTCTCCTTGGAGTGAAAGAACTCGGTGGTTAGCCTAGCAGGATAAAGGGTGGCGACGTTGTGATAGGAGTGGTTCACCTTGGTGTGAAAGAACCCGGTGGTTAGCCTAGTACCGGAAAAGAGTAGGCAGCGTTGTGAAGGCTTCTCCGTAAGGAGTTGGTGTAGTGATAATGAACTCGAGTAGGTGACTGGGGTGGAGGGCAAGGAAGGTTTCCTTGTAGCGAACCACTATAAATACTTGTGTCATGGTTATGTTCTTCACTCTTTTTATCTTTCATTACAATTTCATATATCTATGTATCAACGTCCAACTTACATCTCTAAATAGATTGACATGGTTAATCTAAATATTTTAAAAGAAAGTTATTAACTGGTAAAACTATTCAACCCCCCTTCTAGTTTTACAATTGGCATCAGAGCTTCGTTACCAAGTTTCTTAAAGTATGTTGTACTTTAAAAACTTGATATGATTCGTGTATGTTTGAAAACTACAAAGAAGGAAATATTTCAAAACATTTTTTTCTCTTTCATGTTGGACATTGATAGATCATTCTAACATATTTGTTTCAAGAAATCTTCATGCTAGGATCACTTCAAAACCTCAAGAAAGGATTTAAAAAGTAATCACAACCTACTTACTCTAAGTACAAAGTATTACTTTAAGAGCTCATGAAGTATTTTTGGTATTATGTCGTCATAAGCCAAACCAAGATGCATAAAGGTATGTTTACTTTTTCATTAGCTAGCTTACATGATTATGTGGATATCATAGTTCTTGTTTTCTTATTAATTGCTAGTCTCTTAAAAGTCTCTCTTTCGTCACTTTCCCGACTTACTCATCATCGGGAATGGTATCCTCTTGATTTCGTCAAACAAACGCCGTCGTTACAAATGAATCCTTGATACTGGGTGAGTCTTACTGGGTGAAACACTAAGGTTTCTCTTACTGTGTGAAACACTAGGGTTTCTCTTACTGGGTGAAACACTAGGGTTTCTCTTCTTTGGTGAAACACTAAGGTTTCTCTTACTGGGTGAAACACTAAGGTTCTCTTCTTTGGGTGAAACACTAAGGTTTCTCTCTTACTTTCTTACTTAGACAATCGATTAGGTCACAATTGCTTATTTCAGTACTACTCCTCCGTCTAGGGGTTATGCGGTCTTTACAACTTCTCGATTTCGACTTGCTAATTTGTAATTTTAATCTAAAGTAAAAAGTCTTTTTTTGATAAAAATACAAAACTTGCTTTTTCTTACTATTTTCAATTAATTTGGGATTCTAATATTTTAATTTTTCTAATCAAATAATAAAGTAAAGTGAAGAGAAAAAATAAATAATTACTTAAAATCCAATCCCAAATCCTAATTGATAAAATCCTAATTGATTAATTTTATTTTTCTAATCAATATCAATAAATAAAATGATTGAAAAGAAAGACATATACTTTTTCAAAATCTGATCCTAGCAATCTGATTTGCTCCCTCTTGCAATTTGACTTGTACCCATATATCTTCCTTACTTTACCTCTTATCTAAAAACATCTAATTAGATTGAAACAAAAGAAAAACACAGAGAGTACCAAATCAATCCTTCAATATTTCTTTTGGAATGGTGGAATGATAATCAAAAGGATTTTACATTTGCCTATCGATCGACGCTAAAGCTGTTGGAACAACAATCTAATCTCTTTTGAACACGAGGTTACGGTCGGTTGTCTTCTTCGGTTCCCGTCTTCTTACTTCTCAATCGATGAGTGAGCGGGTATCTTCCTCCTTCTTCTTTCCTTACTTGCGTTCTTGTGTAATGGGCAAATGTTTTTGTAACAAGTGATATGCACGATAACTTGCATAAGATCTCTATATTTTATAAGGCAACTAATATTTTGTTGTGCTATACGAACATTGCCTTTTTGACATGCTTATGTCAATCAACATAAAAAGAGTGGTTGGTAACTTGTATCGCCCAGAAACTCATGTACTACTAGACCAAAGGCGTGGGTTAAAATAAATTAATTCATCGCCTTATAACAAATGTCTGAGATGTTTTCATTTGTCTCCCAAGAGGTTGTGCATTGATGTACGAGGAGTCGTATGGAATTAGTAAGAGTGATTACCTGAGATTAGATTCAAGATGTCGGCTTGAAAGTTAAACAATCTAAAGTCTTTGATCTTGCTACTATATGGAAAGTGTATGAATGTGCGGTTTGGAAATGAAAGCATGGTTGATGAAAACTTCATGCAAGGTAGTTTCTTATGTTTCATAGATTGGTGTTATGAGGTGTTTGGAATAAAGTATTTTGTAGAGGAGATGGCTAGTACTTTGGCTTCCATTTTCTCATATCCCCTTGACATCCTAAGTGTCTATATGTATGGGCAGGGACAACCATATACATATCACTTTAGGTATGATTGCCTTGGTTCAATTTCCAAGGCAATGTTTTCATAAAACATTGTGTGTTCCTATCACATAAAAACACATATCATAAAGTGCGAGAATTGAGTTTCAAGATTCTCTGCCAAGCTGTTATATGTTTAAATGCCATTCTTCATTTTTGTCAAGTGGAAAATGAGGATCTTAAGGGTATGTTTGGCAAAAGCAATTATTCTTGAAACTAAAAAGGTGTTGGAGATTGAGATTATAAAAGAAATTATTTTGTTAAGCTAATGAAGTAACCTCGATTTTGGACATTATGGAAGATTATTTATCTATTTATTTATTTTTTTATATATAATCTCTTATAAGTTATGTTTGCCAAACAAAGATTGTTTTCTAAGTAGCTTATTTTTTAAAAAAAATGAGCATAATCTTCCATAATCTCATGTAAACATACCCTTAGTCTACTTAGGATGATGACTTTGTAACTTGGTAGATTTTAGTATTTTTTCGGTATAGCTTTAAAATATTCGGTAGGCCTTTGTTAGGTAGCGAGAATTTGTATGGATATACTTTAGTAAGCATGCTACTAGTGATCCATAAAGTAAGTTTCCATTTGAGAAGGGTAAGTAGGCTTGGTGAGGCAGTACATGTTGTTAGGAATAATGAGGAGTGAAAAATGAACCTACTTGGTCCTAGCTATGTGTTGCCTATAGGAGGATAGGTTGGATCTTATTTAGGGTGTGTGTTCCATCTTGATGCCTTCTTGTATGTTGGAAATGTAGGTAGTTGGTATAGCCCCTAAATGAAGAGGATCATAATGATGCATCTCTCTCTAGATCATTGTAGATGTGGGTTGAATGGTATTGGTAGGGAGTTTGAGAGGAAATGTAGTTATGAAGCTATGGTTGTGCATATGGGTGAATTCAATGGTATACAAATGTTGGTGGTAGCAGTTTGTGTATAGCCGTTTGATCTTGTCTTTGATTCATTGTATCAAATTTTAGATGTCTGAACTTTGTATGTTGTATGATATCGGACATAATGTTGCATTGTCTGTTGAGTATTCTGGTTTGGGTCTTTCCATCCAGTCTGTTTTTTATATTTGTAATATGTTCCTTGAAGGTAATACATTGATTCACCCTTTGCATTGAAAAATAGACACTTCAAAAAGTAAATGGTGAGATCTTGTTGGATGAAAGTGTAATAATCTATTTTGAGTAAATTGCATAAATCATGTCTAAAGTTTGGTCAAATTGCATGTTTTGACCCAAACGTTAACAAAAAGTCTTACATGAACTCAAACAAAATCTCTCTAATGAAACGTCAGCAACATTACCACGTGGGGTGTACCATTACTGATAAGGTTTTAAAATGTACCTTTTTGAGGGGTCGTTTAAGCCCTTATTTGATCACTTTTGTATCCGTTATTACTTAATATCGTTCCTTTTCATTTTTTAGGTCTCTTGAAGGAAAATTGCTGGAATGGCACTTATTTGGACGAAAAGCCGAATATCTGAAGAAAAAATGGCCAAATCAAGAATCAAGCCACTTCTTTGAAATACAAGGGGCGGCGTCGGGGTTCTACAAGTGGCGGTCGGGGTGTTATCTGTGACGCCGTCGCATAAATTTTGTGATGGGGCAGTAGCCAAATTGCTTATTTTCAAGTGGCGGTGTCGAGGCTTTAAAAGAGTAGGTCGTCGCAACTTCGAGACGGCCTAGATTTGATCGAGGCGTCGAGTGAGAGACGGCGTCCTTGTCATAAGGTGACGCCGTCGCATGACTAACGTGGCCAAGACGAAACCCTAATGGCGGCTACCCGGCAGCGTCACAATTCATAAGGTGGCCGTCGCGATTAATAATCTTATATATAGAATCCGAATTTTTCAGTTTTAGTGTGTAGTCTTTTGGAGTAAAACCTAAACCGAACCAAGGTGTCTTTACAGATATTTTAGGGTTCCAAAACCAATCTTACACCAAGATAAGTGTTTTACTTCATTAATTCAATTATGTCTTCAATTATTTGTATGTAGGCTTGCATGTTCTCCATGTCCGGCTAATTTACTTGTGTGTTTGCTTAGGGAATATGAAACTTAATTATTGAATATTGATTGGTTGTCTCTTATCTTAATTGTTAATGATCTAGTAATGCGATAGGCCATTCGTTGTGTAGTTAATGCTTGATTAATCTTTGTGAACCTTAGACTATAACACCTAGAGTAGTTGTAGGCTAAACCATCCAAAGTGTACCTTAGAGTTAGAGTCTATAATTCCTAGAGATTTTGTAGACGAGACCCTTTGGTAGTTTCAAAGATTTAGGGACAAACGCATACCCTACGACTTTAGACACACAACGCGATTAGGAATAAGGACGTGACAATTCAACCATAAACAGGAGATAATTAAGGAGTAAGAAAACCTAAGTAAACACATCTTTAAACTATCATACGAGCACACAATAATTGACATAGAATACATACACCTTAGATTAGATAATTAGATAAGTAGAGTAATCGGTAGAAATACCAACCCCCAAATCCAAACCCCGAGATTCGTACCTTTCCATTTCCTAAAAAACATAAAAAGCACAAAAATAATCTTCCTCAACCCCAACCTTAGCGTAGTAACTTCTCACTAGCATTCCTATTCCCCTAGAGAACGATATCAATACCCGTGGCTTACCCTAATACTACACTACAATGATTAGGTTCACTGCCTAGGGTGTTATAAAACTTGCTCAAAGAAAAGGAAGTTCCTTTGACCCCGAACGACGCGTGTAGCGTTATCAAGTTTTTGGCGCCGCTGCCGGGGAATAGAATAGCTAGTTAGTAGTCCACCTCGTTTAGGTTTCTTTGCTTGATTTCTATCAAGTGAATTTTTCTCATTTTTAGCTTTCTCGTAGTCTATCCCCCTTCTTCGTAACCTTTGTTCGTAACCCCATCACTTTTCATCATGGAAGGTGATAACCACCCACCATTCATCAACCTACCACCAAATGACCCACCAAGAGCCCGTACTCTTGGTGAATACTCGAGACCAAGCCACCTAGGCTATAGGAACACCATTGAGCTTCCAGACCAAGCCCAAACTACGGCCCTGCGATCCGACACCATCCGGTTGGTGCAAAACGGATGTGCATTCCATGGACTTCGTTCCGAAGATCCTAATCAGCATCTCAAGGATTTCCTCAAAATTGTTGATTCCATCGACCTTGATGCTACCACTCGGGAGACCACGCGTCTGCGTCTCTTCCAATTCTCTCTACGAGACCAAGCTAGTAATTGGCTTGAGCGACTTCCCGCCGGCTCCATCTCAAGTTGGGATGATCTCACCTCTCGTTTCCTTGCTCAATTTTTCCCACCGGGGAGAACCACTAAGCTTATGAATGACATCTTGATGTTCTAACAACGTCAAGGTGAATCTCTCTACGAAGCATGGACTCGATTCAAGGACTTACTTCATAAAGTCCCTCATCATGGCATTGATCTTTGGCTCTAAGTTCAAATCTTCTATGATCATGTCAACTTCCCCACTAAGCGATCCATTGACCAAGCGGCCGGTGGAAAACTTAGTGATCTCACCGCGGAAGAATCGTGGGGTATAATAGAGGACCTTGCTCTCTATGACAACGAAAGTTGGAATGACCCACGTGAGTTGCCCAAAACCGTTAAGGCAATCTCCTTGCCTTCTCTTGACTCACAATCTTCCGACCGTAGGATGCTCGAGCTTGAAGATCAAGTTAAATTCCTAATGAGCTCCTACGAAAATCCTAAGTCTTCACACCAAGTGAACAAAGTTTCTTCCTCATGTGAGCAATTTAGTGACCCTCATAACACTCATGCTTGCACAAGATTCCCCGAACAAGCCTCCATTGACTATGCATCCTCGCATATTAATGGAACGGGAGGAAGATTCCCTACAACACCCGGACCTAGGACTTTCAATAACACCTGAGAAGCATGGAAGGGCAAACCCGACTTCTATTGGGGGCAAACCAAAGAATTCACATCCAATGATTTCTCTTGGCCCCCATCTCATGGCCCTACCCAACAAAACATAGAAAGGATGATACAAAACATAGTCGCATCCCAAGAAGCTCAAATTGCTAAGCTCTCGGACCATTTTAACCAACAACAAGCCGAGATGGATAGGAAGATAGATAACCTCTTGAAATCCATGACCAATAGTGATAGGAAGGTTAATGCTATCTCAACTCCCGAGCCTTCCGGTGTAGAGATTAAGGACCCAAGTAAGTTAGCTAAACACGTCCAATTCGTCAATACCATCACCTTAGAGAAACCTAATAGAACAAATGACGAAGAGGACCATATACTTGAGGATAATGAAACAACCAAGGAAGTAGATGAAATAGACAATGACTATTTCAATAAATTTCCTACGGAAGAAGAGCTATCTCGCCACCCTCACTTAGTGCGTGACCTCCGTCACATGTATGTTAGGAAAAGCCCTAGGATCAAGTTTGGGAACCCTTGGAATCTTAACATACCATGTTGCATAGGACACCTTTTCGTGGCAAAGGCCTACATTGATCGCAAGTCCCCAATTAACATAATGACTAGCACCTACTACAATTGGGTGATGAAGAAGCGTATCCCAACTAGGCAAGACCCCGACAATCCTAGGGAGAGTTGCAATTTTCTTGGTAGAATTAAGGGATTGCCTGTCTATGTAGGTAGTTTCACGTTTTCTACGGACTTCATAATTGTGGATGATATTAGCACGGCCATAGATCCTAGATTGTCCCACGTTATTCTAGGAAAACCTTTCATAGAAAACACCGGGATGACTTATGATCCCTCGTTAGGAATAGTGCGATTCAAGGATGAGACCGATGACATAGCTTACCAAATGCCGTTTAAGATTGAGAAGTTTTCATCACTCTCCAATGATGAAAAGGAACTTAAACTATCGGTCTACTATAGGAATGAGGAAGATAAGGAGAAGGGAGTAGATTATGTTATGGCCAAGATTCTAGGTTTCTATAAGGATTGCTTGAACTTAGGACCGGAATATAGGACCAAGTGGGGAGAGGACGAACTCTTAGAGAGGTGTATCATAGGGCACTTCTACAAAATGGAATCCCCCAATAGAGACCGTCATGAGGAAGAAGGTGACGGTAATGAAGTCACGTAGGAGCACGACTACGAGTCTAGCTACAAGACTCA
This sequence comes from Chrysanthemum makinoi, assembly GCA_910596185.1. Classification (NCBI taxonomy): domain Eukaryota; kingdom Viridiplantae; phylum Streptophyta; class Magnoliopsida; order Asterales; family Asteraceae; genus Chrysanthemum; species Chrysanthemum makinoi. The sequence continues at coordinate 19,926,117 of OU343221.1, forward strand.
TAAATAAAGAAAAGCGCTTCGTGGGAGGCAACCCATGCTTAATTGTTTGCTTGTTAGTGTCGTATATCTTTTAGTGATTGTTTATTCTCATGTTTAAATTTGTAAAAATGCTTTATTTTGTTTTTAACCTCGTCTTAATTACATATAAAGGTATTTTACATAAAGGATAAGTGTAGGGAGGATTACACACGTTTTCAAAAGAAACGTAAACATAAAAATTTCAATTAATTAAAAGATATACATGTGTGTTTGTTCGAGTCAAATGCTTGTATCGAGTCATAATGGATGTTTTGCAGAAAATTTTTCCAGATTTTAAAGATGTAAATTTTCCAGAATTTTTTCCAGAAAATCGCAGACTAGTTTTTGTCAGGATAACCTGACGGCGTCAGGATCGCAACCTGACGGCGTCAGGAAGGAGCAAAAATAACTGATTACTTTTTCTCGTTTTCTGAGCTACTTATAAATTTTTGGAAATTTCCAGGTCTTAATTTTCTAGAAAATCTGCAACCATCCATTCCACAAGCATTATATCTTATTTAAGTCTAGAATTACATCTTGTTGAGATTTTTGTTTGTTCGGTTTGATGCGTTGGGTTGTCTGTTTTCTTAAAGTGTGCAGGTTTAATTTACCAAGAAGAAGATACATAAGATTGGAAGGAGTTTTTCACGCAAACATTCTTCTTGAAGAAAGATGTAACCACCACTTCACACGGATCCTACCGAGCTAATCAGGGGAGTACTAGTTTCTTTCGTTTTTAATTACCTTTCATTATCATTACTTTGATACTTTCGGGGAACATTGGGGACAATGTTCAGTTTAAGTGTAGTGAGGGAAAATAATACGGGAACTTTGAAACTATGCTTATCCTTGATTATTTGCTTTGTCCAATTGTATTTGTGTAATAAACCATGAGAAAATGTTGGTTAGGGTAATTTTGGCACCAAATTTAAAATTTTTCATGACATATAGGAGTGGGCCATTAGTCTTAATAAAAGCGTCTCATGGATAGAAAGTTATATGACTAGCACAAAAACCCTTTACCACTTAAATTCCACCCAAAATGTGAGGATCACCCTTAGATTAGTAGGAATTAAAGCATTCATCTTTAATGCTTAGTGTGTGAACCGGTAGTATATTAGATTCTAGAACTTGTTTTGTGATGCATCCCGAGATCGCTAGTAAGACTACACTTGTGTAGTTAGGAATAACTAAATGATAAGAGGCATTAGGATAACCCTTGTTTGATACATGTAATATAATTACTTCTTCCACCTCGGTTGAGTAATTCCCCCACACCTTTGCGTTGTACTCACTTTTAGTACACGATACCCCTAGTTAACCCCTCTGAGCCTATCCTTTTCGCGGTTCTCTTGATTCTTCGGTTTTCCGGAATATCAATGAAGAGCATTGTTTACACCCCACCCCCAAATGTACACCCAAATCGCCTTAGCGTACCTTGTATGCACTCACTTTTAGTGCATTATTGTTATCACCCTAAACCCTTAGTTCAATTATCTAGTTGCTTGCATGAGTTGCTAAGTCGAGTCATATCCTTTGTACACAGTTTTGGGACGATTGAGACTCATGGGAAAAGTTAAAGTTTATGAAATGACGGGAAGGGAACGTTAAATTCAAATTCCCTTTATTTGCTTAATAATGTACTCCAAGTGTTTTGATCTTTTCAATTCGGGTCAAATTAGTGTTAGAGTAATAAAAACTCAAGTGTAGGGATGTGCCTATAAATCCCTATCATTTTGATGTTACCGTAGAGGATGGTAGAGTAAAAGTGTATGAAAAAAAAAAGAGAAAAAGAAGAAAAATAGTGTTGAAAAAAAAAAGAAAAAAAAAGAAAAAAAAAAAACGGGCTACCATCCTACATCTATCCTTTAAATTTATGTTTGTGTGTTTCAGTTATCTAGAGTTTAGAGTGTCGAGTCTTGGCTTAGCAACGCCATTCTTCGTATGCTTGTAACATAGAGATTTTTGACTTGCAACCACTAAATAGCCTATCCCACCAAACCCTTTGTTTCCCTACCATAAGCCTAACATTACAACCCTTTAAAGACCTCTTTGATAGTCTTTTCTAGGTGCTTACGCAAAAGCGATGGAGGTTTGATCTAGTCTCAAGCCTATGGTAATCTATGTACTAGGACCGGTTAATGAGTGCTTATCTTCCATTTCCACTTTGATATATTTCATATACACCCGAGAGATGTGAGTATCTAAACACCCCATGTGAGGTGCTAGTATGAAATTTCCGTGCTTGTTATGACTTTTGCGGGGCTTATATGTGTTGTGGATTGTTTTAAACCAATGCTTCATGACCCCTAACTTATAAATTAATTGGCTAAAAGCACATTTGCTTGAGGACAAGCAAATACCAAGTGTAGGGATATTTGATAAGGTTTTAAAATGTACCTTTTTGAGGGGTCGTTTAAGCCCTTATTTGATAACTTTTTTATCCGTTATTACTTAATATCGTTCCTTTTCATTTTTTAGGTCTCTTGAAGGAAAATTGCTGGAATGGCACTTATTTGGACGAAAAGGCGCGAATATACGAAGAAAATGGCCAAAGTCAAGAATCAAGCCACTCAGACTGCTGAAATACAAGGGGACGGCGTCAGGTTCTACAAGTGACGGCGTCAGGTGTTATCTGTGACGCCGTCGCATAACTTTTGTGACGGGGAAGTAGCCAAATTGCTTATTTTCAAGTGACGGTGTCAGGCTTTAAAAGAGTAGGTCGTCGCAACTCAGACGGCCTAGATTTGATCCAGACGGCGTCAGAGACTGAAGGGGACGGCGTCACAATCATAAGGTGACGCCGTCGCATGACTAACGTGGCCAAGACGAAACCCTAATGACGGCTACCCGACGGCGTCACAATTCATAAGGTGACGCCGTCGCGATAGTAATCTTATATATAGAATCCGAATTTTTCAGTTTTAGTGTGTAGTCTTTTGGAGTAAAAACCTAAACCGAACCAAGGCTGTCTTGTACAGTATTTTAGGGTTCCAAACCCTATCTTACACCAAGATAAGTGTTTTACTTCATTAATTCAATTATGTCTTCAATTATTTGTGTGTATGCTTGCATGTTCTCCATGTCCGGCTAATTTACTTGTGTGTTTGCTTAGGGAATATGAAACTTAATTATTGAATATTGATTGGTTGTCTCTTATCTTAATTGTTAATGATCTAGTAATGCGATAGGCCATTCGTTGTGTAGTTAATGCTTGATTAATCTTTGTGAACCTTAGACTATAACACCTAGAGTAGTTGTAGGCTAAACCATCCAAAGAGTACCTTAGAGTTAGAGTCTATAATTCCTAGAGATTTTGTAGACGAGACCCTTTGGTAGTTTCAAAGAGTTAGGGACAAACGTATACCCTACGAATTTAGACACACAACGCGATTAGGAATAAGGACGTGACAATTCAACCATAAACAGGAGATAATTAAGGAGTAAGAAAACCTAAGTAAACACATCTTTAAACTATCATACGAGCACACAATAATTAGACATAGAATACATACACCTTAGATTAGATAATTAGATAAGTAGAGTAATCGGTAGAAATACCAACCCCCAAATCCAAACCCCGAGATTCGTACCTTTCCATTTCCTAAAAAACATAAAAAAGCACAAAAATAATCTTCCTCAACCCCAACCTTAGCGTAGTAACTTCTCATTAGCATTCCTATTCCCCTAGAGAACGATATCAATACCCGTGGCTTAACCTAATACTACACTACAACGATTAGGTTCACTGCCTAGGGTGTTATAAAACTTGCTCGAAGAAAAGGAAGTTCCTTTGACCCCGAACGACGCGTGTAGCGTTATCAATTACTAACAACAAGTACTAATGAAAAAGCTAACATCGTAGTCATTTACTGCCTAAGAATAAATGGTATATATTCTAAAGCTTATAGTGACGTTATGATATTTCACCAAGAATAATAAAATTTCAAATAATCGCTAAAAGGTATAATATTTCACTAGAAATGTTTTTAGTAAGATACTATACCTTTTAGCGTGTATTTTTAATTTTTCAAAGGTTATAAAAAACAAAGTAAATTAATGCAAAAAAAAAAAAAAAAAAAACCAATGGAGGTCATCTAAGGGACAACACAGAACCCCTACTGTTTTACTAGGGGTTGTAATATTTTCTGGTGTATGGATTAGAAGACCTCTCGGGTTTGCGTGTTGGCTCATGAACCCGAGTATAGGAATTCATTGGTTGTGTTTTTGCATGTCATGATGTCGATTGAATCTGGTGCCGACATTTGGATATTAGAATTTTGTTTTCTTAATATTTAGTTGGATGAGAAAATCAACAGTGACTGACTACCGATTGTCGTCAAGTGAGTGTCAGCATTGTTAAGTGATTCTGGGCATTTTAAACACCAAGGCATATATAGATATGCTTGGAATGATCACCTAGTTCATTTGAGTTCTGATGGTAAGTGACGATAAAATGGCTATCTTGGGATATTATAAGACTCGGGGGTCTTTAACATACGTTCACATGTTATGCACTCTTACTTTTTATATTTAATGTTGAGCATTTAGATGGGAAATATCATCCTTGTAAGTCAAAACTCACATTTGATACGATGCCTATAAACCACTAGCAGGGTACACTGTAATCCAAACTTTGCGCTGCAGCGGGTATCCAATAATCAAAATTTTGGTAAGCAACATTTTTGGTTACATGTGTTTCGTGATAATGACTTGACGCATGACGAGAATTTTAGGGAATAACTTTATCGCACATCATTCCACATTGTTATAAATTTATGATTTCTTTTGTTGCATAGTTTATGTTCTTATCAAGACATACAATGAAGCGAACCCACCCATCGAATATGAATAAGGACAATGTACTTTATTTTAAATATTGGTATATATGTAAATTTTAATTAATTTATAAATATTGGTATAGACTATTCATCCGAAGTTTCATGCTTCATATAGGCCATTCGTCCAAAGTTGCATGCATCAGAATGTTAATTCTTTGTAGGCAAGTCAATCAAGACCAGCCAAAATAACAAAATCAGGATCGATGCAAACAACCTTCTATTTAGGTGTCTACCGATCATAAAACTTACAATAAGGGACTTGCTGAGAATGAGTAGGCATGGTAAAAGGTACAGAGATGTGATGCACTCATTTAAGTTTGGTGTTATAAAAAACTTAAATAAATACCATTTTTAGCCATTATTTATAAAATGTACAAAGTAATGTATCTGTTTCCACAATCAACTTTTAAGATTGTACATAAATGGTGTGTTTATGTTCTGGTTGAGGATGTTATATCGGATCGTAATTGTTGGGAAAGACCCGGGGAAATTGTGTGGTTTGTGTTCTGGTTGAGGATGCTATTTGGATCATAATTGTTGCGACCAAGGATATGGCTGCAAAATCATTATATAGAAACAATAAATCTCCTATTATTAACTTAGTATGTAAAAGCATTTTAGAAAAACCCCGTGCATGCACGGGTATTATAACTAGTTGTAGGATACAGTAAGCCGCATGAAGTGTTAAGCAACTAAACAAAGTCGCACCTTATTTAGATCGATATATTAATACAGAGATTGCATCTATGTGTCTTATTCTTAGTACTAACACTGGCTACTAGTACTAACTTAGCACTACCAGTACTAACCACTATTGAGTCAGGATGTTCAGGGACCTCATGGATGTACACTCCGTACCTCCTAACCCAAAACCAGGTGTGAACTAATCCACAAGTGCACTGAATTTTCCAACAATAAGCTGATTGCTTGTAAAAGCAAGGCTGAGCTTGGGTCTATTAAGTCTTTGCTAAAGAAGGGGTTCGACATGAAGGAGCTTGGGAAAGCAAAGAAGATTCTTGGTATGAAGATCATCAGGTATCGAAGTCGCAAGATTCTACGGGTGTCACAATCCGGATACGTTTCTAGGTTTTAAATAATTATCAGTGTTGCAAAAAAAGGTCTACAAGGCCGATTAATCACCGATTAGGTGCTACTGGGCCACCAACCTTGCCGATTTTTTTAAATCGTTCAAACAAATCGGTCAACCGTGGTCAACGGTGGTTAACGATGGTCAAACTTGCCGAAAACTTGTAAATCTCGCTGGAAATACCCTAAACTCACCGTAATATAGTTTTAATCACTTATATTCACTATTTATATCTATTACAAGATGTTTTTTATGAGAAAATCTTGTCGGGAATACCAAAACTCGTCGTAAATACCCAAAGCTTGCCAAAAATGCTAATACAATTTATCACCGATTCACTATTTTAGCAACCCTGAACAAACATAATCACTTATAGTCGTTGTTTATATCTATTATAAGATGTTTTTAAGGAAAATATTTCTGGAAATACCCAAATCTCGCCATAAATACCAAAAACTTGCTAAAAATGCCAATCCGATTAATCACCGGTTAATCCCGCCTAGACCGATTACAAGCTACAGGGGGGTCGACCGCCTCACTACCGATTCATGATTTTTGCAACCTTGATAATTATACAATAGATAATGGGAAATCGGTTAAGATACCACTAGGTGGCATTTCAAGCTGTCGTTGAAGGATTGCTCGGCTAGGGATTGTGATGTTGAAAGAATGAGTAGGGTGCCATATGCAAATGCGGTTAGGAACTTAATGTACTTGATGGTATGCACGAGGCCAGACATAGTGTAGACTGTAAGTCACTACTACAAAAAAGACATTCGAGACCTGTTATAAACGGGTTCCAGACCGGTTTTTGATTCGGTCTCTATGTGGGGGGGTCTCCATGTGAAAAGTAATGGAGACCGGTTTCAAAACCGGTCTCTAACTAATATATCAAGACCGGTTTTCAGGAAGAAACACGTCTGTATCTGATTTTATTATTCTAAAAGTATTCGTATGGAGACCGGTTTTCCATAGAAAACACGTCTTAAATGCCTTTTATGGACAGGTTTTGAGATAAAAAACGGGTCTCTATCTTAATTTTTTTACTATAAAAAAATCTGGGTTGTTTGGAATGTTTATTAAAACTGCTTATAAATGGGCTAATTTGGGATTTCTTATTAAAACCTCAGCTTATAAAGGGACTATTGTGATGGATTATTGAAGTTGCTTATAGAAGTTGTTTGGAATCCCAAACAGTCCCTACAAGCAACTTTAATAAGCCATCCTAGACAATCCTTTTATAAGTAGAGAGTTTTGTAAGCACGCCCAGCTACAGCCCCTTTAAAACAGTTTCAATAAGCAACCAAACAACCCAGAAGCAGTTAGAATAAGCAATACCATAAGCACCATTATAATAAGCAATCCTAAACAACAACACACGAGGATAAGTCGTCAAGTTACATCTGATTAAGTAAGGAAGCACCTTTATAATAAGCAATCCTAAACAATGACATAACTGTAACGATGACAAATACATATACCCCCACCCTTCACTTTTTCATGGGTAAATTCTTAGTAAACTCATTGTCTTTACAAACCAAAATATCCAACCAAATCTAGAATTATACCCAAACACCAAAACAGGTAAAAGACAACTTCCAAAACTTTATTAAAATGATGAAACCGATCTAAATTTTCACCTTCAACAAGTACTTTCTTGAGCTGAGCAAAAACATTAGATTTTGCACAAGTCAATAATGCTTTCGACTGGCCGATGTTCTTGAGAAGTCCTTGACATGCCTGGCTTCGGTTAGGAACTTAATGTACTTGATGGTATGCACGAGGCCAGACATAGTGTAGACTGTAAGTGTAGTTAGCATATATTTGGCGAATCCATAAAAAAATCATTGGGAAGCAGTGAAGTGGATTATGAAATATTTGCAAGGCACTACAAACATGTGTTTGGTGTGTGGGACATATCGTGGCAACCATGTGGACATAACTTTTTTTGTTGATTCAGACTATGTTAAGGATCCGGATAAAGGTAAGTCTATCACTGGTTACGCATTTTTAGTACAGGGATGTGCTGTAAGTTGGAAGGCAACGCTACAGCACGCACATGGTGGCTCTTTCAACTACTGAGACGGAGTATATGGCCCTTACGCAGGCTGTGAAGGAAGGTATTTGGCTAAGAGGACTCTTGAAAGAGTTGGGCGTAGAACTAAACATTGTAGGAGTTAATTGTGATAATTTTAGAATGATAGCGATATTATTCTAACCAATATATCAAAGCATGAAAATCCCGGAAAAATAAACGAAGAAGAGCCACATGTCTAATAAATTAAAGAAACACGTGTTTTACACTAATACCAATCCTTAATCAATCTTGGTAATAATTTCAATGACCATTAGCGATTAGCATTTGGCCTCCTTACTACTAATAAAACATGAAAGGATAAATGTTGGTATAATAATATAAAAGCTAATAATATGTTTAGTGTTTATTTTAGGTTAATCCAAAATGGAGGGGGTTATGTGTAATGTTTAGTTATTACATACATACAGTAGTCAATAGCAGCAGCAGCATAAGGTTTTTATTTTGTATCCAAAATCCAATCTCTATCTATAAAAGGAGAAGAGGTGGGTGTTTCAATACTAATAATTCAATTACTTACTTGTGCCTACATATACATATAATCATAATCTGCTGCTGCTGCGTGTGTCAAGACACCAGGTTGTTTTGTTGATCAACATACCCAATAGATAGAGGTAAGATCGATTATTATCATGTGTACTCAATTTTGTTTATTATCATCATGATTGATTTTCTAGTGTTAAAAATGTTGTGTAGACCGCCTAGTTATTCTTGATTGCATTTATTTGTAGACCAACAACATTCCTGACTAGCTAGTTGTGTGTTGTCGATTATTGTACATAAGTTCATAAGCTCAAGTAGACTTATTTTCAACTACGTATGTATTGTTGAAATGATACTTTAACATCACGTATTATATTTATATTCATTATACCAAACATAGAGTTGTTGTTTATGTGCAGTGTTACGCTGATCCGAAGCCAAGTCTGTCTAACGTTAACAAAACCCTCAAACACAACATGTCGGACAACATACCTTTCCATATTCAAGCTGAAATCATGATAAGACTTCCGGTAGAATCATTGATGCGATTCAGATCCGTGTCAAAATCATGGAAGTCTCTTATCCATAGCCCTAAATTTATCAGGGATCATTCTTCACGCCGTCATCAGTCGCAACATCGTCTACTTGTTAAGTACGAAGATTCAGATGGACAACATAATGTTTCGATTGTGGATGATGATACTTTCCCACAACGCAAGTTTTCCATCACTTCCGCCCCACTCCTGCCTCAATCAATAATACGTGGCAGCTCTCAAGGCTTGTTCTGCTTTTACAACCATCATACATTCCGAAATGATAATTCGGAAACTACGATGGCGGTTATTTGGAATCCTACTCTTGGAAAATCTGTTGATATTGCCGTGCCTAAAGTGCAGCAGTATAAAACTCTTTTTGCTTTTGGGGTTTGTCCTCACACTTGTGACCCTAAGCTTGTCAACATCAGCTATCTCAATGATCCATCGAGCGTTGACTCAATAATATCCATACCTAGGAAAGTTGAGGTTTTTTCATTAAGCACAAGGGCTTGGAAAAGTCTGTCTATCAATCTGCCCCCTAAATCAATTAGGTTTGGATGGATGCATGTAGACATAGATGGTGTTATTTATTGGCTTGTTGCTGATAAAGTTAACGTGGATGCTGAACATCGGGTTAATCGCCTGATTATGTCATTTGATTTGACAAGTGAAGAATTTACACAAGCTAGTCTACTTCCCCGATAAATTAGCACACGCTCTCAGTTTATCTATATCTAAGCTAAGAGAGTCTCTTGTTGTACTAAATTGCATTTTCAAGGACCAGAAACCACCCTATGAAGTATGGATTATGAATAATGATGATCCAAAATCGTTTACATATGTATTCAGCATTAAAACACAAGATGCAAGTTTAAGAATTGTACATGGATTCAGGAAGAGTGGTGAGCCTGTAATCGAAATGACAGAAGATGATGATGACGGACCTCTCTTTGTTTATAAATCCCACTCGGAGCATATTAATATTGGGATTACTGGATATAACTTCTTTGTAGGTTCCTACATGGAAACACTTCTTTTGCTTGATCAATGATATTCTAGAGTTTAGAATATCGACTTTTGGAGCTGGCAAACAAGATATGGAGATTAAAGTGCACATTAGTCAAAGCCTCAAAGATGATTGGAAGTTAGATGTATTACATAAGATTCATGCTTGTGTTAATGCTTTACGGTTTAAACATTTCTTATGATGAATTTCACGTTTTTTGTGAAAGTTATGCTTAAATATCTTGTGAATTTTCTGATATTTTTGGTTATTTTGGTTGTGCTGCAATTCTACTCTATTTTTGCAATACAAGATTAACTGCTATCTCGTGAGAATGGTAACCATGGACATGGTGAAGTAATGCCATTCAGTATTTCCGCGAATTTCAATAGTTTTTTGGCTGTACTGTATTTCTCTTATTATCTAAATCGTGTCAAAGTCATAATGCATGTTAATCATCCTCCATCTTAGTAAGTGGCTTTTAGCTATTATGCAGTTTAACTTTAATTTTGGCCAAATGTGCCAACATTATTATCCTCCTATCTACAGTGTCAGTTTTTAAATGGTCAGTATCAGGTATAATTTAATTTGAGTCAAACAAGTTGCAGAAACTTCGATTTATGGTGATATGACCCAATGGATCTGGTCAAGATAAGATGAAGTGTTTGTAACTTCTTTTACTCCGTGGACAGTTATTTCTCATGCGGTGAATGAAATGGTTAATTTTGGTAATTACCTTCCGTTATATTTTCTTGTAAAAGTTATGATGATTCTTTCTGGCCTGGACCAAATTGGTTACTGCTTTATGTTATTATCTTGTTTAAAGAAGTTATTATTATTTTTTTTTCTTTCTATTTTTGTGTCATTGGGTAGAAGACATAGGGTTCAGAAGCCAATCAAAGTTCCTGCTATCAGTCACAAGCTTGCAGATATCCCCACCCAACCAGTATTCTTGGAGGAGGTATGGCCAAAAGGCCATCATGGGTTCTCCTCATCCTAGCTAGGTACTTCATACGTGCACTTTCCTTTCGTATTTATTTGCTGTTTGGATTTACCATATAAAGAGTAATTATTTGGACTTTAGAAATCAGAATCAAATAATTAGTCGACGTCATACCATTGAAGGAAGTTGGAGCTGGGTAATTTTACATTACCCTTAAATAATAGGGGCATCAACCCCGGTATATAACTGTAGATCTGCTTTAAAGACTTTTGGTAGATACATTCAGTCTAATAGGAGTTTATGTACTTCTAATTGTAAATACAGGGTTTAATTAGCATTTTTGTGTTACTTCATTGTGTGTTTTTGTTAAGAGTTAATGCAAATATACCTCTTTTCGTCATTTACTACCATGGAAATAAGACTTCAAAAAGTTCATGTCAAATTTATATACCTTTAAGGATGACATGTTGATGCTTGCAGAGAGCATTCGCCTAGTATAGTTTAGAGGGGTTTTGAGGCTACTGATCCATAGTTGATGGCTTTAAAATACAAGTATGATGATGGAATTTGTGATTTTTGCAAAGGTGTCAAGTTCAAAACATATGGATGGATGCTGCTTTAGGTGGCAATGATCTTAGTATGGCCAAAATGAATTACGCCGTCTATCCTATTATTTTTACTCTAGTTTTAGTTAAACCTTATTTCTTTAAAACGACATTGCTCGGTTCTTAGAAGTGACTAGTTGAATCATCAGATTAGCAGAGTGTCCAATTCGTTGCATGAATTTAAAATTGACTAGCTAGTTGAACCACGCAACAAGTAAAATTTGAAGAAACTCGTTTATTGTTTATATCAACGAATCCCAAGCCAACGGTTGTTAGATTGGTAATCTTAATTTCATTCTAGGCTATGTGGCGCATCTTCCTCTTTACTTTTGTATATATGTTTGACGACTTAATTTGGCTCTCTGTTGATCTTATGCATGATTATCAAGCCTATTAGCATGTCTTAGAGGTTGTTTACTTTATTTTTTAATTAAGTGGTTTTTAGATATAAGTGTCTGTGTCGTTTGTTTTTTCAGATCTTTTACCTCTTCATCTGCAAACCATGTCTGCAGAAGAAGAGGTAGATCTAAAGTCTTCATCTGCATGGATGAAGACCGTTTGTTTTTGTGCTATTGAAGTACTTCTTTTATTTTCTATTTTCTTTTTCTTTTTTTGCGCTATAAATCCTTTTGTAATATGGTTCAAATGGGTTAATCGTAAAAAAACGTAAGAAAACGTAAAATAACAGACGAAAACGTAAAAAAATGAACGAAAACATAAAAAACGAATGAAAAAATACGAAAACGTAAGAAAACGGATTAAAACGTAAAAAAAAGACGAAAACGTAAAAAAATGGACGAAAACGTAAATAAAAAGACCGAAATGTAAAAGAGATGTAAGATATTGAGAAAGAGATGTAAGGTTTGTGAAAGAAGAGATAAGGAGTGAAAGAAGAGGTAATAAGTGAAAGATAATGTCTGAAATTTAGAAGAGGAAAGAAGTGAAAAGAAGCACTTATGTCTGCAAAAAAACAAACAAGAAACCTCTGCCCTCCTGCAGACAAAAGAAGTGAAAAGAGGAAAAAAGTATTTGTTGGGAAAAAACAAACGACATAGTTAGCCTCTTATATGGGAGATATAGGCTTTGGCGAGTCTCCCAATTAAGGGTCCGTTTGGTTTGTAGATGGTTTTAGGATTTGGATTTAAATTTGGATTAAGATTAAGATTAAGATTTGGATTAAAGTTAAGAGAGAGAAAATATATTATAAAATATATAAGTTAATAATAAACAATAAAATATAGTAGAGTGAGTCTTAATTTTTGTTAAAATATCAAATAGGAAGAATAAAGAGACAAGAAACAAAAATAAAATAAGATAAAAAAAATTGAGTTAGTGGGAGTGTAGCAAAAAGTAGGCATGTTCATAGGAATTGTGTATGCCCATATTGGTGGGGTTCACTACCATTTTCTAACCCCAAGATTGCAAACAAACACTATATAAATGTCAAATCAAGTCAAACCCAGGAAAGTAAACAACCCCTTAGTGCAAAGTAAGTTACAAACAGTGCTCAAGTAAGTTACAAACAGTGCTTTAAGCCATGTGGACCAATCACGCGACACTCTGTCTTTTGCAATTAGTGCAAAGTAAGTTACAAACAGTGCTTAAGTAAATATGGTATGATGAACTGGCCGTCTTGATTTAATGCTATATCGGAAATGACTTGTTATTTTCCTGATTATTTGAATCCAGTAGTACAATGCTTTAGACTCAGTTTATGTGAATAAATCCTAAGGTAGATAGAGAGAGAGATGGATGATCGAGCTCAAGCGTGAGTGAGACCTTGCACAATCACAACTTGAAGTAGCAAGAAAATTAGACAAGGAAACAAAGGTCACTTTTCAAGATGCTCGTAGTATTATGCTTGTTTCCATTAAGAGTGGCCAAATGGGCAGATCAAGTAGCCTGCGTAAATGGATTTGGTGTTTGGGTGAGAATGGATAATTGTTTGATCCGATTTGCCTTTTAATCTATCACTAAAAAGAGGTACTTATGTGTACCAGGATCTTATTCGTTGCGTGCCCTCTCGCCAAGTAGCCAAATGTCTCTCTTTCAGTAGTGAAAATGTAGGAAATATGAAAACTTGAAATGAGGCAGAGGCAGTTAGGCCAAGAAGCAAATCATGCACTCGCTAGAGTTGCTTTACAAGGAGGTTTCCTCTGACATGGTTGGAGCAGCAGTTATCTGAACTCGGGAATGCAAGTCCAGCCCTGTATCTTGTGGAGGGTTTTAAATAAACAGTATCAAGGCTCTAAAGCAGTAGAGGGAATATCTGGCAAAAAGGGTGTCGACTATACTAAGTGCAGAAGAAAGGGAAATGTTGTATAGAAAATGGGACACCCCTGTGGAAGGCAAGCAAAGGAGGAGACTTCAACTAGCTTCTGAACCGCTTGTGGACTGACCCTCTGAACATGGTGCATGTTAAAGAGAGTGCTGAAATAGTTGCAAAACTTGTGGTCTTTTGCGAATCAGGGGAGCATGCTTCGAAAGAGATGTTTGCACTCAATTTGTAAATCCGTCCGACAAAAAAGCTTGGATGGATTGGAACTTGATATCCAATCTGTTGCGGTTGTAATGTTACTTTGAACACTCCTAAAAAAGGTTACGAAGCTTAGCATATCCATATGTTGTATACAACAATGCTACTAGATTCGTTGGAAAGAAATTATCAATAAATATAAAAAGCTTAGCAGCTGTTGTGTTCCGGTGAAGAAGAAAATTTTGAGATGTTGAACAATATCATCAACACGTATTCATTTCATGTCTCCATCGACAGTACGTATATATATATATATATATATTGCCCAACCCTTCTATGGCCTTTATGTTCTTGTGCTACCTTCAACTGAACATATTTCATTCAGAAGGTAAATATACAACTGCTTCGAATATGCTCCAAATCCCATCCATGTTATAGTGGTCCATCCTGCCTAAATCTCTTTTTATGAAAGAGTGCGAATGAATATAATATTCCTCTCAAAACTTCCTGAAAACCCCAAGGTTTTAAGACATTTCATTGTGCTGATAATTCTGCGTCAATTGTTTGCAACAAGAGATTCAAGGAATTAATGACAGCCTAAAGCTTGTGTGGATGCTAAGGAATTAGCATTTGATTTCTTACAGTCTCTTCTTCTTCTTCTATTGATAAAACTCCAGCATCAATGTGTATATCCTCATCTACATTTGGATCGGATTTGGCATTGGTTGGAGTATAATCTTGTTTGAACCATTCATCTGCTTTTATATCTTTAATTGTTATCCTAGTTTTAGGATTTGGATCGAGAATTCTATTTAGCAGACTCTTTGCTCCTGGCGACATCCATTTAGGCATTTGGACATCCCCTTTGAAGATCTTTGATGTAATTAGAATTTTGAGATGAAAGCAATCATCAGTCAATATATAAAGGTGATAAATAAGTGATGGATCGGACGCATCATACCTTCTGATAAAGCACACCAAGGTTTCTATCGTCAAAAGGTAAACACCCCGTAAGGATTACGTACAAGATGACACCACATGACCATGTATCCAATGCGGCTCCATCATATCCTCTATTAGATAGGATCTCAGGAGCAACATAGTTATAATTAGGACTTCCACACATTGTATGTAGCAACCCATCTTCCTAATATTTTTATCTAAACACATTAATAAATTAAAGGGCATATGGTGCATACAAATATATATATATATATGTTTAGGTAGCTCTCACTCTAAATTGTTGGGGCAATGCACTAAAGCCAAAATCAGATATCTTGATGTGTCCCTTAGAATCCACAAGCACATTGTCTAGCTGCAAATTCATTTTTTCAGTATAGACCTAATTATAGCGGGTTGTATGTACTCATGTTAGTTGGAACCAGATCGACCTTGAGGTTACGGTGGAAAACACCTTTGTCGTGACAGTAGCTGACACCGTCGATCAATTCTTGAAATAACTTCCTGGCATTTGACTCGAGTAGCTTCCCATTTGATGTCTAGCATAAAAAATACATGGGTAATACACAAGAAAAAGAAAAAGAAAAGAAAAGAATGGTAAACAATTCAAGGGTAGGTGGTTTACAATTGTGTAAAACAATTCACCTCCAGTAACATATTCCATAACCATATAAAGCTTAGTTTTGCTTACTAAAACCTGCACGAGAGAAATTCATTCAGAAAAATGTTGTTGTGATGTGAGTCACATAATGTTGGTATCCTTAATTTAACTCCTGATAATGTATCATGACAAAAACTTAACAATATTGTTGCATGCTGATTATGGATACGCACCTCGTGCAATCTAATGACATTAGGATGGTTAAGATGCGTCAATGTAGACATCTCCCTCTTTATCTGCATTGATTATTATATATCCTAACATTGCAATTGAATAGCCTTAATTAATTTGTTATCAAATGACCTACCTGATCGTCGGAAATGTGGAGATGATCTTTGTGCATGATCTTAAGAGCAAAAGAGTGTTCGTTATGAATGTTTTTAGCATATTTAACCTTGCCGGAATTTCCTTCCCCAAGAGTCCTCCCAATTTCGTATTTCCCCCCCAATCTCATCGATTCTTCTTCAATTATTTCTAATCCTAATACCATACTTGTCAATATGAATAATGGAAGATCACAAGGGGGTTGAATCACCCCCTCTTTTCTCCCTTTCTTCCTTTTGGTTTTCCCTCATTATTCTTCTTCCTTTGCTTTTCTTGGAGTAATTATTTGTGTTTAATTAAAAGTCACATGTAATATGGAAAACATTTCTGTTAATATTAGCTACTAGCTATAATACATTTTATTTATTTTTCATAAGTTTGTTGTAAAAGTGTTTGACATTTTTGTACATAATCATACAAAAAAGTATATATCGGCTAAAATTGGCCAATTTGCTACTCGGCTCCAAAGACTTTTTTTTCCCTTCCCTTTTTCCACTCCAAAGACAATTATTTTTGGTTGTTGGTTTCATTTGCATAGTGCATTGATATAGTGCAAATAAGCAATCCTAATTCCTAAATATTATAGTAAAAACTGTTTAACTGGTTATGTTTTGCACGCACCAGGTTCAAACTTGATGAGATATTAAATGCACCACTTTTCAGGGCACTTTAT
The DNA here is from genome assembly GCA_910596185.1 of Chrysanthemum makinoi. Classification (NCBI taxonomy): domain Eukaryota; kingdom Viridiplantae; phylum Streptophyta; class Magnoliopsida; order Asterales; family Asteraceae; genus Chrysanthemum; species Chrysanthemum makinoi. The sequence continues at coordinate 19,942,822 of OU343221.1, forward strand.
CATTGTTTTTATATGATTTTTAGTTGATGATTTTAGACCATAAAAGGAAATTGTGCTCGGAAATGGCAAAGATGGAAGAAATTGAAAAAATGTAACTGGAGACTCACCGCACACGCCAGACGACTCAAATAGTATTGATGCCACCCAAAAGCCGTCTGAGGTTGCTGATTCCCGAGAGCAAAAGTTATACGAGTAAGACGCCATCTCAAATTTTCAGACACCGTCACTATGATCAAGATGTCGTATCGAATACCATCAGACGCCGTCTCAAAGTCGAAGCCCTAGCCGTCATAATACACTTATCGAACCCAAATGCCGTCTGCTTGGTAACAGACAGTGTCTGATCTATAAACTATATACAAGCCTAGTTTTCTCATTATTATCATGCAACTCATGAGTTATGGTTAGAGGACGAAAGTTATTCTTCGTTTTAAGGGTAAAACATGCATGTTTTCACTATGGATTCCTCATAACAATTATAATCTCAAGATACGCATATAATCATCTCATATAACAATTATTCATAATTATTCACATAAAAAATTACATGCAATCCTAGGGTTTCTACAAGTTTTATAAAAAACTAAAACCTAATTATATAATTAAAGGGTACCATAATAAAAAAATTAGGGTTTATAATTAAACTATTTACTCGTTTATGAGCGTATTATAGCATTGAAATACTTGTATAAATTTAATAACCTATTACACATCACAAAAGTACATGCATACTCAACCTTTAAACGTGAAAACCTCATCAAAGATGTTATTAAGTACTTATAGAATGACAATCTTACAAATATAGTAAAATTTCGATGCTAGTAAAACGCTCCCTTAATATCATTGAACAAGTTTTTATGGAAATACTATACATTTATGAGGCACTTTCGATATATTTTTTTTTTCTTAAAGGTAAATTTTATTAAGAAAAGGAGCCAACAAAGGGCAAAGACAAACAAGCACAAAGCACTAAAAACTGTTAGGACACTTCCCTAACTAGTTATGCTTTATTTCTTGTCATTTTTGATTTTTCTGATTTTACAAGTAACAACGCAAAACCGGAACGGAAACGGAAACCTCCTCTTCATCTGGTTAGTTGTTGTTTTGATGATTTTTTGTGTGTTAAGATACTCATAAGACTGAAATGTTTCTGTTTCGCGTCATTAATTTTTAATATTTCAAGCGGATGATGATGATGATGATACTTTTTGTTATTAAGTAGTAGACTAGTAGTGACATTGGATATGTCTTGCTGTCGCCCAAAATCCACTTATTATCGTCTAGTATAAGTTATCTGCTGATATCCTATAATAAGCTAGATGAATAAATGCAGATATTGATTGTTTCATGTTGGAAAATTTAGTGCACTTGTGGGATTAGTTCACACCTTGTAATGGGTTAGGAGGTACGGAGTGTACACCCATAAGGTCCATGAACACCCTGACTCTTGTAGTGGTTTGTATTGGTAGTGCTAGTAGAAAGTACTGCTTGTGGAAAGTACTGCTGCTGTGAGAAGTACTTGTGGTTTCCACTAATAAGCAGTGTTTCCACTGAAGCAGTGTAACCACTGATAGCACTATGAAAGTACTGATGAAAGTACTGCTTGTAACGGTTTTGACCTATTCAAGTGACAGTTTCAACTGCTTAATGACCACGTTTAATTGGTCATGTAACCACTAACGGCTATAATGGGGATAATTATGAGGTTATTGATAGCCGATTAATACTCATAATTCCATTGAATTAGCCAAGAGTATTATCCTATAAATAGGATATCGATTATGCATGAAGGCGACAGAAAACACTAAACACTTATAAGCGCAAGGGTTATTGAATTGTGCCTAATTCTATAACTATATTTGGTCTTATCCCAAGTAGATATTCGTGATACCCAGGCATTAGGGTCGAATAGTTTACTTTGGAAAGTGATCACACTATTCCAAGTGATATCCGGCAACCACCAAGTGGTATCAGTTACTGCTGACCGTTTGTTTGTTTCTGCTGAACAGTTGCACATTTCTGCTGAAGTTGATTATCTTACCCTGTTCTGGGAGCTACACCCCCAACAATCAAAGTAAACTATTTGTGATAATCAATGGCTGCTGCTGCAATGAAACACATGGCTTCAAACTTTGCCAAGCTTGATAAGTTTGAAGGGGTGGACTTTAGGAGGTGGCAGAAGAAGATGCATGGTGTATGTGCTAACCACACCCATTCCTGATGATGGTGATGATGCTACTGTGGAGCAGATCAGGAGGAGGAGCAAATGGGATAATGATGACTACATATGCAGAGGTCTTATTCTCAATGGTATGTCTGATTCTCTGTTTGATATTTATCAGAACTTTGAATCTTCCAAAGAACTGTGGGATTCCTTGGATGCCAAATATATGGCTGAGGATGCATCAAGTAAGAAGTTTCTTGTTAGTAATTTCACAAATTACAAAATGACTGATTCAAGACCAGTCATGGAACAATAAAATGAACTTCTTGGAATACTTGGAAGGTTTACACAACACAATATGAACATGGATGAGGCTATTAAAGTCTCTTGTGTCATTGACAAACTCCCTCCTTCTTGGAAAGATTTCAAGCATACCTTGAAACATAAGAAAGAGGAGTTAACTCTGGTTGAGTTGGGCAGTCATCTGCGCATTGAGGAATCTCTCAAGATGCAGGATAATGACAAGCCAAAGAGTAGCAATGCTACTGGTGCATCTGTTGTCAATATGGTGGAGCATAATAACTCTACCAGGTACAATGACAACAAAGGCAAACGCAAATATCATGACAACACAAGGGCAGATCCTAACAAGAAGGCAACACCTACTTGTTGGAAATGTGGCAAAACTGGTCACATCAAAAGGGACTGCAAGGGTGTTAAGGTTGGTGGTAAAGCCAATGGATCAGGCACTAATGGTTCAGGGAGTGGTGGTTCTTCCAACTCACTGAAAGGTCAGAATATGGTTAATAAGTCTTTTCAGATTTATTATGTTACATATGTATCTGAATCTCATTATGTGCAGGATGATGATGTTGCGTGGTGGGTTGACTCTGGTGCAACAGTTCATGTGTGCAAAAATAGAAGCTGGTTCAAGACTTATGAGTCACTGAATGATGGTTCTATTCTTCACATGGGAAATGAGTCAACAGCCTTGGTGCATGGTCGTGGTTGTGTAGATCTTAATTTTAGTTCTGGAAAGATTGTAACTTTGTTTAATGTTATTCATGTTCCTGATATAAGGAAGAACTTGGTTTCAAGTAGTGTATTGAATAATCATGGATATAAACAAGTTATTGAGTCTGATAAATTTGTGCTTTCTAAGAATGGTGTTTTTATTAGTTTTGGTTATTTATGTAATCAAATGTTCAGGCTTAATATTACCACTGACAGTGTTATTTCAGCTTTTGTGACCACATATAACCAGACTGACTCTATCCTATGGCATGCAAGACTTGGCCATGTACACTATAAAAGAATACAAGATATGTCTAAGGATGGGTTGATCCCAGCTTTTGACATGGACAATGAAAAGTGTAAAACTTGCATGTTGACCAAGATAACCAAGAAACCCTTTCAGGTGTTAGTCGTGAGACTAAGGTCTTGGAGCTTATTCACAGTGACCTGTGTGATTTGCATGCCACTCCTTCTTTGGGAAATAAGAAGTACTTTGTGACATTTAATGATGATGCTTCTAGGTTTTGTTATGTTTATTTGTTACATTCCAAGGATGAAGCATTAGATAAATTCAAAGTGTTTAAAACTGAAGTTGAATTACAACTTGGGTCTTTGATCAAAAGATTAAGGACTGATAGGGGAGGTGAGTACATGGATACTCTGTATTTTCAGTCTGTTGGCATAATCCATGAAACGACTGCCCCTTATACTCCTCAGCAAAATGGCATTTCTGAAAGGAAAAATAGGGTGCTAAAGGAGATGGTTAATTCCATGTTGTCCTATTCAGGACTGAGTCAAGGGTTCTGGGGTGAAGCTATGTTAACAGCTTGCTATTTATTAAATAGGGTTCCCAACAAAAGGAACAAGGTTACCCCTTATGAACTCTGGACTAAAAGGAAACCCAACTTGAACTATCTCAAGGTTTGGGGTTGTAGGGCTGTTGTAAGACTCCCTGATCCAAAGTTGAAAACTTTGGGTGAAAGAGGCATTGATTGCATCTTTGTTGGATATGCTGAGCATTCCAAGGCATTTAGGTTCTATGTTATTGAACCTAATGAATATGTTTCAGTTAACTCTATAATTGAATCAAGGGATGCAAACTTTGATGAGAATAGATTCTCATCAGTCCCTAGACCAAGTATGAGGATTCCTAATGGAACTCATGACACTGGTGTATCAGAGGTCCCTAATGATGAACCATCAGTGGTCCCTGATGAGGTTGTGGTTCAACAACCTGAACCTGTGCTCAGGAAGAGCAAAAGGGTCAGGAATCCAAAGTCATTTGGACCTGAGTTTCAACTTTACTTAGTTGAAGGAACAAGGGATGAGGTCTCTGACCAATACTCCTATTGCTTCATTGTTGAGGATGATCCCAAGACATTTGAAGAAGCAATGAAGTCCTAGGATATTGCTTTCTGGAAAGAAGCAATCAATGATGAGATGGATTCCATCATGGGGAACAACACTTGGGTGTTGGTTGATCTACCTCCTGGTTGCAAACCTCTAGGTTGCAAATGGATTTTCAAAAAGAAAATGAAGGTAGATGGAACTATTGAAAAGTTCAAGGCTAGATTAGTTATTCAGGGCTTTAAACAAAAGTCAGGGATAGACTATTTTGATACTTATGCCCCTGTGGCTCGTATCAGTACCATAAGACTGCTGATTGCTATGGCATCTATTCACAATCGGATTATTCATCAGATGGATGTGAAGACAGCTTTCTTGAATGGTGAATTGGATGAGGAGGTTTATATGAACCAACCTCGGGGCTTCATCATGCCTGGCAATGAAAACAAGGTGTGTAAACTGATTAAGTCTCTTTATGGACTTAAGCAGGCACCTAAGCAATGGCATCAAAAATTTGATGAAGTGGTTTTGTCTAGTGGTTATGTTCTTAACGAAGCTGACAAATGTGTATATAGCAAATTTGATGAATCTGGTAAAGGAGTAATCATTTGTCTATATGTTGATGACATGTTGATCTTTGGCACTGACCAAAATCAGGTTGACCTGACAAAGGAATTTTTGTCATCAAGGTTCTCCATGAAAGACATGGGGGAGGCTGATGTTATCCTTGGTATAAGGATTAAACATGAAAGTAAAAGAATTTCTATCTCTCAGTCTCATTATATTGAGAAGGTACTGAGGAAATTCAATTACTTTGATTGTACTCCAGTGAGTACACCTATGGATACTTGTGAGAAGCTGATGCCTAATCATGGCAAAGCTGTATCTCAACTTGAGTATTCTAGGGTAATTGGTTGCCTGATGTATGTCATGACTTGTACAAGACCTGATATTGGTTTTGCAGTGGGAAAATTGAGCAGGTATACTAGTAATCCTAGTGCTCATCACTGGCAAGCAGTTCAAAGGGTACTGAAGTATTTGAAGAGAACTATGGATTATAGTCTCTCATATACTGGTTACCCATCAGTGTTGGAAGGATACACTGATGCAAGTTGGATCAGTAACACTGAAGACAATTCGTCTACCAGTGGCTAGGTATTCCTACTTGGTGGAGGTGCAATTTCTTGGGCATCCAAGAAGCAAACTTGCATCACCAGTTCAATAATTGAATCTGAATTTGTGGCTTTAGCAGCTGCTGGTAAAGAAGTTGAATGGTTGAAAAACTTGCTTCTTGAGATTCCATTGTGGCCTAAACCTATAGCACCTATTTCTATCAGATGTGATAGTGCAGCTACATTGGCTAAGGCTTATAGCCAGATGCACAATGGTAAGTCTAGACACTTAGGTGTCAGGCATAGCATGATTCGTGAGCTTATCATGAATGGGGTGGTATCTATAGAGTTTGTGGGATCTCAACAGAACTTAGCTGATCACTTGACGAAGGGTCTAGCTAGAGACTTGGTTATAAAGTCTGCTAAAGGGATGGGTTTAAGTCCAACTTAGTCACTGAATGCTAGGACACCCAACTCCCTCCTAAGGAAACTTGGGAGCTGAGTTCAATGTGGAAAGCTGAACATTCAGTGGACTGGAGCACATGTTTTATTTACATCCCAAGGTTGTGCTCGGAACCTGCTGAAAGGAGGATGAAGTCTTTACTTCTTAATGGTTATTTTTCTTTGAAAAAGTGCTTGGCAGGAGCATGAATAAAGAGGAACCACCTATGTAAATGTTGAAGTTTTGCCACTTCAGGAAGCTTTGGACTTTTAGCTTTTACAACATTTATGAATTTGGATATGGACACATGGCTTGCATAGTGTCAGGAGCTTTTAAGTGTTTGAAAACTTGTGTGTATTTTATCTTCAGGTATTCAAATGGGTTGAAGGGTTCAATTCTTAGAACACCCTGATTCTCAAATATTTGAAACGTGTAATTTACTAAGATGGAAATTCAATCCTCAGGACATTTTCATTTATGCACATGTTTTGCTTGATGTTTATTTTTCATGCAAAGGTAGTGAACTAAATTTGGGGAGGATTGTTGGAAAATTTAGTGCACTTGTGGGATTAGTTCACACCTTGTAATGGGTTAGGAGGTACGGAGTGTACACCCATAAGGTCCATGAACACCCTGACTCTTGTAGTGGTTTGTATTGGTAGTGCTAGTAGAAAGTACTGCTTGTGGAAAGTACTGCTTGTGGAAAGTACTGCTTGTGGTTTCCACTGATAAGCAGTGTTTCCACTGAAGTGTGTGTTTCCACTGAAGCAGTGTAACCACTGATAGCACTATGAAAGTACTGCTTGTAACGGTTTTGACCTATTCAAGTGGCAGTTTCAACTGCTTAATGACCACGTTTAATTGGTCATGTAACCACTAACGGCTATAATGGGGATAATTATGAGGCTATTAATGGGCCGATTAATACTCATAATTCCATTGAATTAGCCAAGAGTATTATCATATAAATAGGATATCTGATTATGCATGAAGGACAGACAGAAAACACTAAACACTTATAAGCGCAAGGGTTATTGAATTGTGCCTAATTCTATAACTACATTTGGTCTTATCCCAAGTAGATATTCGTGATACCCAGGCATTTGGTCTTATCCCAAATGCCGTCTGCTTGGTAACAGACAGTGTCTGATCTATAAACTATATACAAGCCTAGTTTTCTCATTATTATCATGCAACTCATGAGTTATGGTTAGAGGACGAAAGTTATTCTTCGTTTTAAGGGTAAAACATGCATGTTTTCACTATGGATTCCTCATAACAATTATAATCTCAAGATACGCATATAATCATCTCATATAACAATTATTCATAATTATTCACATAAAAAATTACATGCAATCCTAGGGTTTTTACAAGTTTTATAAAAAACTAAAACCTAATTATATAATTAAAGGGTACCATAATAAAAAAATTAGGGTTTATAATTAAACTATTTACTCGTTTATGAGCGTATTATAGCATTGAAATACTTGTATAAATTTAATAACCTATTACACATCACAAAAGTACATGCATACTCAACCTTTAAACGTGAAAACCTCATCAAAGATGTTATTAAGTACTTATAGAATGACAATCTTACAAATATAGTAAAATTTCGATGACGCTCCCTTAATGTCATTGAACAAGTTTTTATGGAAATACTATACATTTATGAGGCACTTTCGATATATTTTTTTTTCTTAAAGGTAAATTTTATTAAGAAAAGGAGCCAACAAAGGGCAAGAATAAAACAAGCACAAAGCACTAAAAACTGTTAGGACACTTCCCTAACTAGTTATGCTTTATTTCTTGTCATTTTTGATTTTTCTGATTTTACAAGTAACAACGCAAAACCGGAACGGAAACGGAAACCTCCTCTTCATCTGGTTAGTTGTTGTTTTGATGATTTTTTGTGTGTTAAGATACTCATAAGACTGAAATGTTTCTGTTTCGCGTCATTAATTTTTAATATTTCAAGCGGATGATGATGATGATGATACTTTTTGTTATTAAGTAGTAGACTAGTAGTGACATTGGATATGTCTTGCTGTCGCCCAAAATCCACTTATTATCGTCTAGTATAAGTTATCTGCTGATATCCTATAATAAGCTAGATGAATAAATGCAGATATTAATTGTTTCATGTTGGAAAATTTAGTGCACTTGTGGGATTAGTTCACACCTTGTAATGGGTTAGGAGTGCGGAGTGTACACCCATAAGGTCCATGAACACCCCGACTCTTGTAGTGGTTTGTATTGGTAGTGCTAGTAGAAAGTACTGCTTGTGGAAAGTACTTGCCTGTGAAAGTACGCTTGTGGTTTCCACGATAAGCAGTGTTTCCAGAAGTGTGTGTTTCCAGGCAGTGTATCCACTGATAGCACTATGAAAGTACTGCTTGTAACGGTTTTGACCTATTCAAGTGGCAGTTTCAGCTGCTTAATGACCACGTTTAATTGGTCATGTAACCACTAACGGCTATAATGAGGATAATTATGAGGCTATTAATGAGCCGATTAATACTCATAATTCCATTGAATTAGCCAAGAGTATTATCCTATAAATAGGATATCGATTATGCATGAAGGACGGTGAAAACACTAAACACTTATAAACGCAAGGGTTATTGAATTGTGCCTAATTCTATAACTACATTTGGTCTTATCCCAAGTAGATATTCGTGATACCCAGGCATTAGGGTCGAATAGTTTACTTTGGAAAGTGATCACACTATTCCAAGTGATATCCGGCAACCACCAAGTGGTATCAGTTACTGCTGACCGTTTGTTTGTTTCTGCTGAACAGTTGCACATTTCTGCTGAAGTTGATTATCTTACCCTGTTCTGGGAGCTACACCCCCAACAATCAAAGTAAACTATTTGTGATAATCAATGGCTGCTGCTGCAAGGAAACACATGGCTTCAAACTTTGCCAAGCTTGATAAGTTTGAAGGGGTGGACTTTAGGAGGTGGCAGAAGAAGATGCACTTCTTCTTTGTCAAGCATGAGTGTGGTCTATGTGCTAACCACACCCATTCCTGATGATGGTGATGATGCTACTGTGGAGCGGATCAGGAGGAGGAGCAAATGGGAGAATGATGACTACATATGCAGAGGTCTTATTCTCAATGGTATGTCGGATTCTCTGTTTGATATTTATCAGAAATTTGAATCTTCCAAAGAACTGTGGGATTCCTTGGATGCCAAATATATGGCTGAGGATGCATCAAGTAAAAAGTTTCTTGTTAGTAATTTCACAAATTACAAAATGACTGATTCAAGACCAGTCACGGAACAATACAATGAACTTCTTGGAATACTTGGAAGTTTTACACAACATAATATGAACATTGATGAGGCTATTAAAGTCTCTTGTGTCATTGACAAACTCCCTCCTTCTTGGAAAGATTTCAAGCATACCTTGAAACATAAGAAGAAGGAGTTAACTCTGGTTGAGTTGGGCAGTCATCTGCGCATTGAGGAATCTCTCAAGATGCAGGATAATGACAAGCCAAAGAGTAGCAATGCTACTGGTGCATCTGTTGTCAATATTGTGGAGCATAATAACTCCACCAGGTACAATGACAACAAAGGCAAACGCAAATATCATGACAACACAAGAGAGAGGTGTCATGAGGAAAGAATGACTGTGATTAACAAGCTTCCAGAAAGGATTGTTTCTTTGCTCAAGTACGATTTCAGTGGTCTATATCAAGCGGTAATGGAGAACGAAAAGGCTAATCTTAGGATCTTAAAAGAGGAAATAGCGGCCGAAACCGGCAGGTTGGTGTAAGTGTCTTTTTTGTTTCGAAACTTTGCAAGATGCTATTGATTGAGGTTTATGTTTGGGTCACTTTCGGGTCTCATTTATATGTACTAGTTTCTGTCTTGTAGGACGGAAGATGAAAACAACCAAAGGCATAGGAGGCTTCAAGCGTTTTTGAGGCATGTGTCGACTGAGGCAGATGTGGTTACTGTAAGTCAACTGTTTACGTGCATTTTGCAGTTTAAACTATTTGCACTTGCAAACTTGTTTAAGTTATTTATTTCACAGGAGTGCCGTTATCATTTAAGGACTAGAAAGAGAATCAAGTCAGCGGAGGATCTCTTGGTAGAAGATCATGAGAGGCTTATGGCTATTTGGGACAAGTCTCACAAGGAAACCATGTCTGACGCTAGGAAAGAGGAGGGCAAAGTTTTACTGCAAATGGTAATGGTAATGGTACATGAGGACAGAAAGGCTATGCTTAATAGGGATCACGAGGAAAGACTGTCAATGATTCAGAAGCTGCCGAAGATTAAGCTTGAGAACAGGGTTGAGCGTCTCAGACTGGCGATAGATGAGGACATATCTGCTCATCTTGCGACGCATAGCGAGGAAATATTAGTTAAGAGTGAGAAGATGCTAGAGGCAGAAATTGCATGCAGAAGGCGCGTGTATTAACTTGGAGCCACCCCCAAATTCAGAAGATGCAAAAAATTATTATGACTGGTTTGATGAGTGTGTTTGTGGCTGGCTCTTGCTTACTCACTTTCTGGTATGATCTACGTATATTTTGTGAATTGGTAGATATGGTTCTATGGACACGTGTGATATGGTTTTAAGGACATATGTGCATACAAGTTAGAAATCGGGAGTTGTGCACTTTACATAGTTTTGACAGACACTTTTTGGCTTCGATTTCACTTGGGGTTAGAATTAGTTGCAAATGATAGGTACAGGCTCGTATGTGAGCTTTTGTTTGTCAACACTATAGTGCATAAGTTAAGGTAATTAATATTTTGAATGTGCAAAAGCAAATCACGCACTGCATTTTAAAATGCTTAGGAGTTAGGTTGAGGGAGAATTAATTCCCTGGATATGTCTGTCTGATAAAGGTTGAAGGACGTACCCTGTAGTATAAGCGTACAAGCAGGGAATGGCTCTTTTCAGTTTTACGTGTATCTGCTTAGCTTGTTACTTGAAGATTGTACATGCTAGACACTTGGACAGTACTGAGACCTGTTTCTGAATGCAAAACTATTAGTCCTTTGTTTTGGGCATTTGATTAGTTTTAGCGCACAGTCATGGAAACATAATTCTTGTTACTTCTGAAATGACACAAGTATGTTAACTTAAAGGAGGCTTTTTATGCATCATACGGGCTTCGACTTTGTGACAGGTAATCTCAAATAGGATAATTTGTCTTGATATAAAGGTCGTTGTAGAAACTAGGTTTGACGAGCATTATGTTAGTGTGGTAATATCAATGCTTGCTTATCCGTCTTTTAGTAGGGTTAAGAAATTAAATCTACAGTGTTTCATACTTTCATTAGTTACAATTATATAGGGGAAATGAGAGATTCGTTAGGATTGGTTTCAATGTGCCTGTTTACGTATTCAGGTGTATGTCGATTGAGCTTATTTGAGTAGCTTATTAGCTTATCAGTGGTGTCAAAACGCAGCAAGACTTTGTGAGTGTTTGGTTTCAAATATAGCTTGTAAGTCCATGTATGGGGAGGTGAAAAGTGTGTTTTTATAATATGTTGTCACCTGTGAAAATGGATAAGCTGTTAAGATTACCCAACACACCCTGAGTGGGTGTTTGATTTAAAAGCAAGCTAGCCGGTAGCAAAACGGGCTTATATCTAATCTTAATCTAAAAGTAATCAGATAAGCACTTATAAAGTTAAGCAATCCTTAGTGTATCCTTTTGCATTGTTTTGTATTTGTCTGTATTACATAGTAGTATCAATAACCTTATTCTACAAACATCTTAATGATGATGAAAACTAGATGAGGTTTGTGAAAATTTTGAAAACTGGAAGATAAAAAGGTATATTTGGTGAAATAGGCTGAAAAAGCTACCTGGAGCTTTTATTTTTAAGACATACTGCTTAAGGAGCTGTTGTATGCATGCAATATTAATTACATAATTGCCAATCCGCTTAAAAACATGATATTAAGTTTAATGAAGAAACTACATGGCAATGAGAAGCTAGCTGTGGTGTTGATGCAGTAGTTTTTTTAGAACATATCATTTGCTAAATCACTTAATAATCTTAAAGCTAGCGGCATACGTCCCTTGTGTTATCATTAGTCCATGTACGTATCCGGTAAGTTGTCAAACATCTGCTATATATATTACTTAAACATCCAAAAGGGCTAGCGCCTAGCGGCTATGTAAATCTAAATTAATTGTGGCAAAATGAACATTTGCTATTGAATCATCAACTTATATCAAATTTATACAGTAGTATTAAAGTTACTCACAAGTCACACCAATAGTGCATATAGATTACAAAAACAGCCATTTGTAGAATGGACCCGACCAATGTTTTAAAAACCGGGTTTTTAATCGACCCGGTCGAGTTACCGGGCACCGGTTCGACCGGTTCAACTGGTTCGGCCGCCAGGTCAACCCGGTTTTTTATTTATTATTATTTTATTTTTTCGACCGGGTCTACCCGGTTTTCATAAAAAAATTTGAAAAAAATCAAACCCGGTCGGGTTTCATGACCCGGGTTGATTCGGGTCATTCAAAACCCGGCGGGTATAATCAGTTAACCCGGTTTTAGAAACCCGGATTTTTTGGACCTATTTTTGTGGTCGGGCACTCCAACCGGTCGGGTCGACCCGGGTTTGAAAACATTGGACCCAACGACTAAATGACATCATGTCAAGTGAAAGAGATCTTGTCCATTATAATTAAGGTTTCAACTATCTAAACTTTATAAAAGAAAGTGTTTATATAATGGTGAAATATTTCACAACAAAACTTATGTGTGCGTAAAATGGGCAATATGTAGTAGTAAGAGATTATTTATTCCCACCTAATAATCGATTATTCAGGGATTTAGCAAATTACGAGGAATAACAGCAAATCTACTAAATTCTCGATGTTAGTTATTTGTGTGTTCCATTAATAGAGTTGTACATACTTATATTTTATTTGTGTTTAAACTTTAAAAGGGATTACTTTTCAATATGGCACTAAAAACCCATCAAAAAACTTTTAGATCTCCGGACACCTAATTAATAAACTAATGGGCTAAGTAAGAAAAGAGGCCCAATTAGTGTATCTATTGGGGCCTTTTATAACCAACCATTCATTCTTTTCTGCTTGAAATTTATTACAGGCGTTCAACGTAGATTGGAAATGAATCGACAGGTGTGTGGGATTTGCATTTACTACCCGAGTATATATTTTATGTCGGTATTTTGTGGATTATAACGTTTTGTCCCTTGGTTTCACACTACTAGAAAAAGGGGCAACACCTACAAATTTTTCCTAAAGAAATTTTTCCTAGGAAATTACCTACGAAATTCCGACAAATTTCCTACGGATTAAGAGAGCCATTATTAGTGACTATTTTCCTAGTAATTTACTAGCGATTACTGACGGATATGAAACTCTCACAAATCCGTAGGAAATAGTGACAGTTTTCCTAGGGATTTCCGACGTATACTATGGCGTCGGAAATCCCTAGGAATTTTTCAACTATTTCCTAGGGATCTTCTAGTGATTGACTAAAAATCGTTAAAAATAGTGATAATATACGCCACCCTTATTATACATACATACGTGTCTATATTAGGATGATAACTTATCATATGATGTCAAAAAAAGTATGAGCTAGGGTACAAACATAAAACAAGTGTAAATGTGTTTACGATTATGCATAACCCTATTTCCGTTTGCATATGCATGTTTTAGTATAAGTACGACAATGTATGACTGTTTGTTTATAGGTAGTTTGTATGTATGTATGAATGATAGGATGTAAGTGTCTATTTTTGTGTTTGTATGCTAAACTATATGGATAAACATGTGTAATGTATGTGTTCATATACGTAGACAAACATTTAGATAACTAATTCATGTAAATATGAATGTACGAGACTATATAACATGAGTCACACTTTTGCATAATGTTTTCTAAACGTTTGACAAAAAAAGACTAGGAAATCCATAGGCGATGGTTGCAATTTCCTAGGGATTTCTGACGGATTTTATTAGTTTTTTAAATATTAATATTATCCGTCGGGAATCCCTAGGAAGTTAGGGTTCGGTTTAAGCATGTTGCGCGCATAAACTTGTATTGTTTTTATTGTAACTCTTCATACGAACCCCGCTTTTGTTTATACAAGAGGCAACGGAACCGGAAAAAAATCTACCACATTGAATATTTTAGCATTCCTTATTTATTAAAAACAAAAATTTATATATTTCTAATTGAACCGATCGAGCTATCGGGTGATAGTTGTATCTGGGTTTCACTCAAAACTGCCTTCCAGTCAGATCTTATTAAATTTTCAAATAAATAATATTATCCATCGGAAATCCCTAGGAAATTACCACATGCACCTAGGACTTTCCTAGTGATATACTAAAAATCATTTAATAAAATAACCGTACATGTATGTGCGTGCATACGTAGTGTTATATAAGTATGAGGAGCATAACACAATAAAATTCTTCCGGTTTTGTGATTGCTTGAATAATCAAAACCGGAGTTCGTATGAAGGAGTTATGGCCAAAACAATACAAGTGCACACACTTGTATTGTTTTGGCCATAACACACTTGTATTGTTTTGGCCATAACTCCTTCATACGAGCTCCGGCTTTGATTATTCAAGCAGCCACTAAATTGGGAGAAAGAGATCTAAAACAATACAAGGCACGACGCACAACTGCACCCTGTGACGTGTGTCAAATAGAACATTTTGGTAATATGACAATTTTTGGCTCAATTTCGTTAATTCAATCATTTCTAATGTGTTTCTCGAAATTTTTAGAAATATCGATGATTTACCCAAATTCTTAGCTCCCCTTAGTAGGGCTGAGCACCGCAGACCCCAAAACCGACCTAATCAACTCAAACTTGATCGAACCGAAGGACCAGCGGTCGGTCTCAGTTCTAACTTTTTTCTTATTTCGGTCTCGGGTCGATTCGGTCTAGTATGATCTTACAGAGAAACCGACCATTATGCCTTCTTGGAACGGACCAACCGAAAGACCGAACCGGACCAACTCAGACCGGACCGAACACATTCGATCCAGTCCTCGATCTGGGGTTTTGGGCTAAATCGGTCTCAGTACAGTCCGGGTCTTAGCCCGATGCTCACCCCTACCCCTTAATAATAATTTTATTGATGATACAAAATTAATACTTGTTTTCAACAATGTCAAAGAATTTAACAACAAATAAATTTTACTTATAACTCTAAAATTCATTTCCCCCCAAAATAATTTTACTTATCACTCTAAAATTCATTTCCCCCCAAAAAAAACCCAATCTCAATTTTCATTCCCCCCAAAACCCTTTTTTACTTCCCCCCAAACGTTGACTTCACTCACTCTTTCCTCTCCAAAAGCATATCTCACTTCTCCATTTTCCCCAAAAATCCGACTTCACCACCTCTCGCAACCCCCAAAATTCAACCTACCTGCTCATCTCTCTTCAGATCCGTCATTTCCCTGCTCAAAGGTTAGCGCATGTGCTTTTTTTAGTCTTGTATATGTTAGGTAACAGACCAATTGTGAAAGTTTCATGCTATAGAAACAATAGATGGTTAATTAATAAATTATTAGGTATTATAATTTGTTTCATATGTTGGTTTTGTATTTGTTAAAAGTTTAGTGGTTAGTTAATGAATAACTTTAGTTTGGTGGTTATGGACCAAGTTAAGTAGGTGGACTGATGAAAAAATTGTATTAAGGTAAGAATGTTTTTGGGTTTGTATATATATGTCTACTCGTGAAATCACTAAAATTGATTTCTTTATCAATAAATTTATGATGATTGCTAACTATGTGTAGAGGTTGATGTCTATGTTTATTTTTTTATGGTTGTCTTGTATATATTCCTAGCAAGTGTGCAGTGGTAGTTAGGTAAGAAATTCATTATATAGAGTTGGTTAAGGTACAAATTTACTAAAAATAATAGTTGTCGTTTTTTTTGTTTTTGTTTCATTTTTGTTTATGTTTTTGTATGCCTAAAATTATAGTTGTTTAGCCTTTAAGTATTGACTTTGCTATCTGTTATACTACTTGTGTATTGATGGCTTTGTAGTTTGTTACACAATTTGCTTGTCCCATGGTGAAACGAACATGTATTCTTTATCAGGCTAATGTTCTTGTGATGACCACTATGTAGTTTTCCATATGCATGACTTATTAATTTGGTTATAGCAAGAGTATGTCTAAATCTTGTTATAGTTGTTCACTTAAATATTTCACTCTTTCATGTTTTAGATAAATCATGTCAAAGCGAGCATTATCCGGTAAAGCTAAAGATAAAGGTCCTGCTAGAGATGGACCAGAAGGTAGACCTCCTAATCGACCAAGTTATCAACCTAGAGGTAGACCAACAGGTCATCTAGTTGCTAGACTTACAGGTGCTAGTTTAGGTATAGGGGAAGAGGGGGAAGTAGTAGTACTTTAGGGAATGGTGATCAGTTTGCTGATGATCGGGGGAATACATGGGAGTATCTTGACGAGGGTATTAGACCCTCATGTAGGCCTTCAGGAAGAGGTGACAGTACTAGTGCTACTAGGGATGGCGATCACCGTGCTGATAATCACAGGGAGTACTTTAAGGAGAGGATGCTAGTCATGGAGTCATGGCAATATCGACGTGAGTCGCACATGTCTGATACGCCACATACTCAATCATCACTCAAGAATTGGTCTGATATTATTGATAGGGTGTGGCAAAGAAAGTTAATAGCAGGTCGGGAAAATAGGCACACCTTTGTTGATGGACGGGTCTCGAAACATACTGCTGGCTCAATTTGGATTGATCTGCATCATCTAAGAAAGGTACATATGTATTCCAGTATTCATCTTTCTTTTTCTTTTTTAAATTTTATTGTTTTTTTTTATCTAACTTGAATTATTAACTCCGTGGGTAAAGGAAAGAGATGGTCCAGTAAGTTCCATCGAAGTTTATCAGCGCTGCCATATGAAGCGAGGCTTGGTTTATGAGTATATTACCGCGAGGGCAAAGAATGTGGCGGTAAACAACTTATACGCTCTTACTACTCATTTTTAACTACTTAATGTTTATTTTATTTTATATAAACTATAATTCTGTTTATAGGAAAAGTGTTCAGATTTGATGGAGGAAAAGTATGGGGCAGACCGGGGCATATCCTCGTGTTGGTGATAGGGAGATGGGAGCGGACTTGTGGTGGACCTTATAAAAAAGATTTTTGGGTTTGGTACCCGATGGATATTGATTTGGCCTATGACTACTTGCAGCTCTTCAACTCATTATTACGGTATAGCATATTCAGATGAGGTATGTTTTATCCGCTCCTAAATTATATCATATTTTGTTAAAGTGTGTCAAATTGGGTTGTAATGGTTCATGTAGCGTTGTTATGGGCCATAACAGTCTAATAGGTTGCAATGGGTCTTAGTTGGTTTGAAAGATGAGAAAATAGGTTGTTGTGATGTTTAGTAACGGGTTAAAATAAGCTATTTGCTATTGGCGTTTACTGATTTCCTCTGTGCTTGGCTGCTGATTTGTTTGGTTTGTATCAGTATATTTTTGGTTGTTTCATTACTTTTGCCGCTTCCTGTTTAGTTATTCTTGTGTTAGCTATTTTAGGTTCGTGATATGGTTGTTATTTGGCTAATATTGTAGGTTGAAAAGGTGGCACAAGAACGGGAACGAGTTGCCAAGGAGTTGCAACTTGCCGCCGAGGAACGGAAAAGGGCAGCTAAGCAACGTCTTAAGGAGTTAAGGGAGGAAGTAAAAGACATTGCTAACATGCTTAAAACTCTAATACCGCCACGTTCTTCACCTCCTAGTTAGTTAGTTAGTTATTGGGTATCATCAAACTTGCATTTTGTTTCTAGAAAGTTGAACATGGATATCTAGATACCGTCAAATATGTATATTTTGCTAACATGACCTGAAACACTTTCGTCGAGCTTTTTGGATATTGTTTTATAAGCTCGGATGTTAGTGACTTCTAGTATTTTATGAATGAAATGTAGTTTCATGATTTGACATGTGTTGATTGTGCATTACGTATTTAATCTCATGCATTGGTCTTTAATGATTATTTCAAAACTAAATTTTGTCGTAGGAAACTCCTATGGAATAAAAATGAAACTTGCAAGGAAATCACTAGGAAATTGAAGTAAAATATAGTTGGAAATCGCTAGGAAACAATTTTTGTCACTGAAAGTCCCTAACAAATTCAGTAGGAAATGAGTAGCCATTTTGTCATTTGGTTTGGATCAATTGTGATGGATTTCCTAGGGAAAAAATCTGTCGGAAACTTTTAAAATCCGTCGGAAAGCTTCGTCACTAAGCGTTTCCGAGCATGGTTTTCCTTAGGGATTTTTTCCGTCGGAAATGTCTCACTAAAGGCTTTCTGTGACGGATTTCCTAGGGATTTTGCCGTTGGTAAAAGCCCTTTTTCTAGTAGTGTCAGGATGGAGCAAATGCAAATAAGAATACTGCCAGGCAACCAAAATACCAACCACCCATCAAAAACAGTCCAAGTAAGACATTTATTCATCATCGTGTCATTTGTTCTAAGCGTTAGATTCTTTATAGAAATGATACCATCCTATTTATCCTGTTCACGCATAAAAAAGTATCATGTTTACACACCAAGTAGTTGCAAAGAGTTAGGATATTTGTATAAAAGTGTGTTTGGCTTAACAGTTATTAGTACTTGTAATAATTTATTGACCATGGTAACTTGTCAGGAGGAATGTACATGGGGAAGGGGAGAGGCGTTGGCGACACAACTGAAAAGTTGGGAAATATGACACTTAGCACATGAAGAGTTGGTGCACCCAAGCAGGTGCATCCACCACTACAAATGAAAGCGAGATGGCAAATACTAGATCCGACTTGTATAATGGAATATCTCAAGGATATAGCAGTAAGGTGGTTTGGATGACCACATTATACCCTCGGTTCTGAAAATGTGTGCTTTTGTAAGAAAAGTCGTGTTCTAGTGTGAGTATGTTGCATAGTGCGATCTTAAACCATATAGTAGGGGGAGGGTCTAGTAATAAGTGTTCTGGGTATACTTTTTAACGGTGTTTGTCTGTCTTATTGGTCCTATTTTACTTTCTTGCGTCGTTGTGGGAACTTTCCTATGTATATGTAAGGTTATACTGCGTGTTTGACTAACAAGGAACTTCAGTATTTTATACATGAAATGACACGGAACATTTAGCTGATTCTTGTACAAAAGCAATTATTATCAGTTATCGGGGATACGATTTTATCAGTTATTGTGATTCGACTTGGAGTGAAAACTGTTGGAATTTTATACTCATAACAATTATACATAAAACAAATAACACCATCAAAGCAAGCAGCGGAAGACAATAGGAATAATATATGTAATTAATTAACCAAACAAGAAAGTGCGTACCTTTTAGCAATTCAATTAATCAAACGATGATGTGATCAAGTAACAAAACCCAAAACCCTAAACTAGGGTTTCACAAAATCGTCCCACCCAAAAATCGACCACCAAGGAATACAAGCTCAAGGTGTGCTTCTTCATTCTTGTACAGCGTACTAATAGCGATTTGATGTGGAAAAGCTAGTTCCTTGAATCACAAATAAACCAAACACTAGTTTCTTCCACTTGGAAAAATCGATCCCTTTGTGGAGGGGTTAACGATCGGCCAGAGAAAGAGGGAGGAGAGAGAAGAGAATTAGGTTATCAAATTGATCCAAGGTTAGTCAATAATGAATACATTGATTTGTATTTATAGTTAACATATCTTGGAGTACAAGTTTGAGTGGGATTGGGTTTGGAAACCCTCCACGATCGGCCTATTCATTCATCGAGTTCTAGAACTTTCCGACATCTAATTTCATTCTTAGTCCTTGAAGTTAATATTTACTGAGTTAACCAAACCTCGTTAATCATTTAACTATTGTTATGTTTTATTTAGTGATTAATAATTAATAATAATAACGTTTTATTTATATTAATTATGTACATCAATTCTCATACGTAATGTGTGCAATCCCAAGCCTCGAGTTCGAATCGGACATACTATTATTTAAATATCCATTAAAACCTTTCAGCTCCACTGGATATTACTAAATATAGTAATGACATTGGTTAGTCTAGCTTTCACACGCCAGCCCCGGATCGAATCGAGTATGGTCTCCTGGAAAAACCATTTAATGATTCATCATTTTTACTTATCCTTTTGTTACTAATACTACATTAACTATGAATATGGATCAAGTCATTTCATAAGTTAATATTCATTTCTCGTTGTATATGATTGAACAAGATTACCAAATCATCGAACGTATTCGGATAGATCTTGGGTATATACAAACATCTTGTCAACCCCTGGGGCCCAAATATAGTTTTATGCTTTGAAACAAATTCAAAGGAACAAATTCTCTTGACTACAAACATAACTCATGAATTTTGCAACACTAGAAAATAGCCCTTATAACTACAGATTCGGATAGCGTTAGACTATCTTACACAAATGCACTACATTCATATCAGTTATCGGTATCTCAAGTCGAGGATAAACACTTCATGATATACTTAATGATAAAATCCAAAAGTATCATCATGTAAAGTTAGGATGAGTCCAATATTCAATTCATTGAATATCATGAATGGTATGTCCAAGCGCATCAATATACTTAAAAAGTATATTCTACCAAAACTCAGATTTGTCTTAATTCAATGACATTCCCATATCATTGATCGACAACGGACTATTTAGAATAACATAAGTTATCTATGGATTAAACATGCAAATATAGGATATAATATTAAGAAAATGAAAATAAACATAACAACTATTTTATTTCATTAAAGTAATATTTGTTCATAACATCCTTTATCCAAATACTAATCCAGATCTGCATGAAAATACTAGCTAAACGAAGACCTATCCCATCAGCATGGTCGATAAGTTTTCTTTTGGCAAATGCTTCGTAAAGGGATCAGCTAGATTATCATCTGTATGAACTTTGAGTAGATTGATTTCACCTATGTCGACTTGTTCTCGAACATAGTGATATCGACGAGGAAAATGTATGGCGCCCTTCATGACTCGAGCTCATTGGCAAATGTTATTGAAGCAGAGTTGTCACAATACACATTTAAAGGTAATTCGATTGAGGGCATTACTCGAGTCGAAATGAATTTCCTAATCCAAACGACTTCCATCGCAGCTTGACATTGTGTACTCACGACTTCTGTAATAGACATCGCAACCGTTGTTTGCTTCTTGCTCTTCAGTCAGCTGCTCCTCCATTAACGACAAAGACATAACCAGTTTGAGACTTCATATCATCTTTATCAGTTTGGAAAGACGCATAAAAACCTCAGTAACATCAAGTTCAATGCGGATTTCCTCCATACACTAGAAACATTTCTTTAGTAGCCCTTAGATACTTAAGAATGTTCTTAAACTGCGATGTTTCACACACGGGTTCGTTGATATCGACGGTGATATTTTTGCAACAAGCCACATCAGGCCTTGTACATCTTACGACATACATGATAGATCCTGACCGAAGCATAAGGAACTTTCCTCATGTATTCCACCTCGGTGTTGGCCGTAGTTTATTACTTAAGCCATGTTCAACTTGCATTGGCAAATATTCCTTCTTGGAATTTTGCATACTAAATCTCTTCAGTATTTTATCAATGTAAGCACTTTGGCTTAGTCAATTAACCTTGATCTATCTCGGTAGATCTTGATTCCCAGAATAAATCGCTTCCCTAAGTCCTTCATAGAAAAGCACTCTTCAAGATAAGACTTTACATCTTGCATACTTGGAATGTCTTTTCCCATGATCAATATGTCATCGACATATAAGACAAGGAAAATAACATTACTCCCACTAGCTTTGTGATACACATGGCTCATCAAGATTTTGAGTGAAACCAAATTTCTTGATTTCTTCATCAAACTTCTTGTTCCATTGCCTTGATGCTTGCTTCAATCCA
Organism: Chrysanthemum makinoi; assembly: GCA_910596185.1. Taxonomy (NCBI): domain Eukaryota; kingdom Viridiplantae; phylum Streptophyta; class Magnoliopsida; order Asterales; family Asteraceae; genus Chrysanthemum; species Chrysanthemum makinoi. The sequence goes on from OU343221.1 coordinate 19,964,866, forward strand.
TAAATGGATCTTTGAAGTTTGCATACACGCTTCGTAAACTTTGGATTCACAAACCCCGGTGCGCATAGATGTCCTCATCTAGCGACCGTTTAAGAAGGCAGTTTTTTACATCCATTTGCCATATCTCATAGTCATAGTAAGCAACTATGGCTATAAGAATCCTAATAGCTCTAATGTGCCTTTCAGGAGAAAATGTCTCATCGTAGTCTACCCCATAGGTTTGAGTATAACCTTGAGCTACAAGACGAGCTTTATAGGTGTGTGCATTGCCATCAATGTCAGTCTTTATCTTAAAGAGCCACTTACTTCCAACTACCTTAGCATTTGGAGGTAAGTCAACCTCTATCGAACCGTTATCTTTCATGGATTGCATTTCCCATTCATTGCAACTCGCCATTTTTCCTTTTAGGGACTCATCATGGCAGACTTTATAGTTAGCGGGTTCACCAAGATCCCTAACATATATTCCTCAGCTTCTACGTTGAGACATAGACGCTCAAGTGCACGCGTAGTCCTTGCGGATCTACGAATGGGAACCACTTCAATCTCAGGTGGAACGCCGCACTTTCAGTTCTACTAGGTTGAGGTTGTTGTGTTTTGGTCATCTCGATCATAAACTCAAATTCATGAGATATGAGATCAATTCTCCATACAACAATTACTTTGTTTTCAGGTGGAAAGTTAAAGTAGTAACCCATAGTTTCCTTTGGGTATCCTACGAAGATACACTTAACAGATCTAGGTTGCAGCTTATCGGCGGTCACGTTTAACAAACTCCTCACAACCCCAGACCTTTAAGTAAGACAAGTTGGGAGGTTTCCCATACCACACTTCATAAGGAGTCTTATCAACCTTCTTAGTTGGAACCATATTCAATATGCGAGCAGCAGTTCTAAAAGCATAATCCCAAAAAGGATAAGGGAAGAGTTGTAAGATTAAACATAGATCGCACCATGTCTAGCAATGTACGATTCCTTCTCTCAGATACACCATTTTGTTGTGGAGTATATGGAGATGTGAGTTCTTTGGACAATACCACCGACTAGATAATCTTTAAACTCTTGGCTTAAATATTCACCACCACTATCGGATCGAAGAGCTTTAATCTTCTTTCCTAGTTGCGGTTCTACTTCACTCTTAAAAACCTTAAATGTTTCAAAGACTTCATGTTTATGTTTAAGTAAATAAACATAACCATAACTTGTGAAATCATCAGTAAAGGTTAAAAAGTAGCTAGCACCCTTTCTTGACACATGTCTTAGTGGGTCCACATCGTCGTTATGTATCACACCAAGAAGATCAGAAACCCTTTCTAAACTATTTGTAAAGGGTTTCTTGGTCATCTTCGGATATACAAGATTAGCATTTATCAAATGATTCATCATTGATGTCTTGCAAAAGCCCATCGTGTTTAAGTTGTTGCATGCGTTTCTTGCCTATATGAAGCAAGTCTACTGATGCGAAATGAAGAATCCAAATCACCTTTGATTCTTTTATTATTGATGCTAAAGGCAGAATTATTTTTATCAACAACATTATCATGCAAATCAATTTCAAACACACCATTTCTTTGGAATAACATTAAAGTAAAAAACATCATTTAAAAGCAGAAATTCCATAATCGATAAATGCATGAACAAACCAATATCTTTAACAAGGAAAGCGAAACGACACCCAACAATGGAAGGTGCTTAATGACAATCGTTTAATGACAGTACTAAACCTGAAGGTAAAACTAAATCAACGTGCTATATAGCTTCAGCGCATGTGCTCCATTACCACGTCGCGGTATTCTTGTCCATAGGCAAGATTCCTTGCTCCTCTAAGTCCCTGCAGTGTATTACATATGTGAATACCACATCCAGTATCATATACCGAGGAATTTATTTTATGAGGAAAAGCAAATAATTCTATCATCAAAAGAGTACGAAGTGCGGCGCGATGCCGATATTTTTTATACCTCTTATTGCAGCTCATCAGATACGATGGACAATTCTCTTCGGTGTCCAACCTCGGTCACGGTGATGACAAGCCATATCCTTCTTGGATTTTCCGCGCTTCTTGGGGTACTTCTTGGGTTCTTCTGATAAGTCATAACTTGTTTTCCTTTATCGACTTTATCCTTACCTTTCCCTTTCTTGTTGCTGAAGCTTATTAGGCTTAGAAATTCTGCCAACCTTCGGATGGTCAAAACGCGGTTAGAAACCTTCTTGGGCAAACCTTTTTGGTAATCAATGGGCATTGCATGTACTCCTTTATTTGTCTTCCCCGTGCAATGCATATTATAATTGCTTACGAAACCCATCGAAACTCCTTTATTAAGGGATGCGTTGATAAGGCCAATTTGTATGTCATTAGGGTAGACATAGTTCAAACGCCCCAAGCGGTCCATGTAACTCATCATTTCGGCGATTGAAACTACGGGTTTCCGATCTCCTTGCTTTACACTATGAAGCATCTATCAAATCATCTGACTCTACGTCGGGATTTTCAAACAACCTTTGCGAATTCTTCAAGCATGAGATGGGGAAGTAATTTCATGGCGCTTTTGCTGACTTGAGTTCATAATACCGAGCATAATGCAGGCGACCTGTTATACTTGTCATACTCAGTTGCCATGCAGCTCGTGCTTCAGTGATAGCATCGGTGCGGTTCGGAGGACAAGGCGTAGTCGAATAATGAGTCTTTAGCAACCACGAAGACAATTCTTAGTTGCGATACCAATCATTGAAATTGCGCTACGGTCAATTTCTCTCGATCAAACATAGATTTGAACGACGAGGGCTGGATGCGTTGAATTGACTTGAGCCATTTCTCACAGAAATAAAAGTTCAAAGAAGTTAGTACTTTTGGATAAGTAATCATTCAAGAAAATAAAAATACCCTTTAGTCAATATAAATATTAACATAGAATTTTCCTTGATTTTGGATCCCTCATTATCATAGTTTCACCTACATCAGTTGATGCGCTAGTGGTGAAAGTATAGAATAGGTAATCGTTGAAAAAAGCATTAATTGACGAAACAAGTTTTCAATTCCAAAAGTTATGGGATTTGTTTTGCCAAAACAATTAA
>OU343221.1:19968039-20120808 GCA_910596185.1 Chrysanthemum makinoi
CATGCAGCACTACTGCAACCACTAAACAAACCTACATTGTCCAAATGAACCATGAACTCAAACAAGAACAAAAACATGACCACTTGAGTCACCTTCAATCCCTTGTGTCATCAGCCACCCATGCAGACCTTCTCTACTCCTACACCACTGTCTACAACGGCTACGCAGCCTCCTTAGACCCTCAACACGCCCAGTCTCTTAGAGACTCACCTTCTGTCCTTGGTGTTTACGAGGACACTCTCTACCACCTTCACACCACTCGTACTCCTCAGTTTCTTGGCATTGAGGATGAAACCAGGTTCTTTAATTCCAAAGGTCATGATCAACAACAGCCTCATCCTAGCAGTGATGTCATCATTGGTGTGCTTGACACAGGTGTCTGGCCTGAGATGAAGAGCTTTGATGACTCAGGGATGCCACCTGTGCCTGCCAGGTGGCATGGTGAGTGTGAACAACACAAAGATTTTGATGCAAGTAAAGTTTGTAACAAGAAACTCATTGGTGCTCGCAAGTTCTACAATGGGTTTCGTATGGCTGCCACTAACATTGGTATTTACTATTTCACAATATATTAATTGCACCACTTTAAGTTATGTTATCATTAATTGTGTTACCATTTAATTTGGTGTAAATACTATTTTTAGCATAGTACTATTTTTAGCTTTTACCATTAATGGCAACAAAAATAAAGGTAGCTTGTTGAATTTAATGATAAATATAAAGAGTTGGTGATAACAAGTGTGTGGCGATGGATTCAAATCCCGTTGATTAGTAGGCAAAACGGTTTGGAAATTTTGGTTACTAAAAATTTTGAAACTAGCTAGGCCATTCTTATTTATATGTACGGCAAATATTTTTAAAATGTATCATACTTGTCATAATTTGTTTTTGTGGGTAGCGAACAAATTTTTTCGCTTTTGTGGGAACTTTCTTTCAGATTCATTCTTGTTAGGGTGTTATGTGACATTTTTGTCATTCGGGAAAAAAAATTCTATTAGCTAAAAGGGGCAAACATGTCCAAAAATTTCGCAAAATACCTAAAAATAGATGAATTTGAAAGAAAATTACCCACAAAAGCAAAAAAAAATTGTTGGTTGTCCACAAAAGCAAATAATGACAAATACTATGCTTTTTAAAAACATTTTCACACTTTTATATGTAATATAGAAGGAATCTGACTAATGAATTATTGTTGTGAAATAAAGCAGGTGAGTTTATTAACGAGAATGATCCATCGCCCCGTGACACTGAAGGTCACGGGACACATACATCGACCACGGCTGCAGGTGGTCAAGTGGCCAATGCCAGTCTGTTTGGCTACGCTAGCGGCACGGCACGTGGAATGGCTATACATGCAAGGGTTGCTAGTTACAAAGTATGTTGGAAATTGGGTTGTTTTGGTTCAGATATCCTTGCTGCTATGGACAAAGCTATCCAAGATGGCGTTGATGTCTTATCTATGTCTCTTGGTGGTGGTTCTGGTCCTTACTATCGTGACACAGTTGCGATTGGTGCGTTTAAGGCCATGGAAAAGGGTGTGTTCGTGTCATGTTCAGCTGGAAATGCAGGGCCTGTGAAGTCGTCTCTTGCCAATGTGGCTCCTTGGATAATGACTGTTGGTGCAGGGACTCTAGACCGTAATTTCCCTGCTTATGCTGTCCTTGGGAATGGAAAAAAGGTCACGGGTGTGTCGTTGTATAGTGGGAAAGGCTTGGGAGATAGGCCAGTGGAGTTGGTGTATCATAGCTCTAAACGGTATAATAGTTCAGGTAGTAATTTGTGTTTACCCGGCTCACTTGACCCAGAACTTGCACGAGGTAAGGTTGTTTTGTGTGATAGGGGATTTAACCCGCGTGTGGAAAAGGGCGTGGCAGTGAAAGAAGCTGGTGGGATTGGGATGATATTGGCTAACAACGCGGCCAGTGGAGAAGAATTGGTGGCGGACAGTCATTTGTTACCTGCAATTGCGGTGGGGAGTAAGGTTGGGGACGAGATTAGAGAGTACTTGAAAGCAGAAGCAAAACCGACCACAATACTTAGCTTTGGTGGGACGGTGTTGGGAGTGAAGCCATCACCCGTGGTGGCGGCTTTTAGCTCGAGGGGACCTAATGTAGTGACACCAGAGATATTGAAGCCGGATGTGATTGGCCCCGGAGTCAACATCTTGGCTGGATGGTCTGGTGCTAGCGGACCTAGTGGGCTAAAAGTTGATACACGGAAAACACCGTATAACATTATGTCAGGTAAGTTTCAAACCGAGGTGATTAATCGTTAACATACTTCCAATGGTTGTTTAAGTAATTAACAAATATGTTTTTATTACAGGTACATCCATGTCCTGCCCGCATATTAGTGGCCTAGCGGCTTTGCTAAAAGCAGCACATCCAAAATGGAGTCCAAGTGCCATCAAGTCGGCTCTCATGACCACTGCCTATATCATGGACAACACCAACTCGTCTCTACGTGATGCAGCAGGAGGCCAACTTTCAACTCCTTTTGCCCATGGAGCGGGTCATGTTGACCCACACAAGGCGATCTCACCAGGGCTTGTTTATGACATATCAACGAGTGAGTACATTGCATTCGTGTGCTCGTTGGACTACACCATGAAGCAAGTAAAAGCTATAGTGAACCGCCCAGACGTCAACTGTACCAGGAAATTTAGGGACCCGGGTCAGTTGAACTACCCGTCGTTCTCTATTGTTTTTGAGAAATCGAGAGTAGTGAGATACACTCGTAGGTTGACTAACGTTGGGTCAGCGGGAGACGTGTATGATGTGGCAGTGGAAGCACCTGAAGGCGTTGAAGTTGATGTGAAACCGAAAAGGCTTGTGTTCAAGAATGTGGGAGATAGGTTGCGATACACCGTTACATTTGTGTCGAAGAAGGGCATGAACAGAATGAGAGATGATGGTGCTTTTGGGTCTATAACTTGGAAAAATGTTGAAAATCAAGTTAGGAGCCCTGTTGCTTTTAGTTGGGAACAAAATGTATAGTCCATGCTTTGTTAAACCAAGTTAATTTGAAAAAGTATAAAAAGGGTCAGTTCCTTTTTCTCATGTTAATGTTAAAAGAAAATACATGGGTTGAACCAGAAAGAGTTTATTTGTCATGTGGGTGCACATTTCTTATTTTGACCAAACACTTGAAAAAATGATACAATAAAACCTGAAGATACATAAAATATGATGAGATTACAAAAGTTGAAGAGTTGTGATATTTAGGCACACATGATGAGGCCTACTTAATAGGCTTTCATCATTCATTTGTTTGTGACAGTGTAAATTATGCACCTTTTCACTTTCATCATTTCCCACCAATGAATTTTCAAATGCACCAATCACATTTTTAGGTCTAATTTTAGGTCTAGGTTTTAGGCATACAAATCATTTTTCTTTACACAATAAATATTGATTAATAAAAAATGTGAGTCAAATCGACATACATAACAAGCCCAGATTTTCTGTTGTAGTTGGGCAACAATGTGGCCCTCACGTTCCACTCAATTATTTGCGCCTACTTATGTTGTATGGTCCACTAATTTGTTTTTTATAATCATTTTTTTCAATCTTTTATTCGATTAATTGACGTGATTTGTGTTGAAAAATTTAGTGCATTTGTGGGATTAGTTAAATGCACAAGTAATGGGTTAGGAGTGCGAATGTAATGCAAAAAAGTCGCTGAACACCACGACTCTTTTAGTGGAAAGTACTGCTAGTATTATAAAATACTGCTAGTGGAAAGTATTGCTAGTATTATAAAGTACTGCTAGTATTATGAAATCTTCTTAGAAGTGGCAGTTTGGCTAACTTGTGACGCGTTTAATTGGTCATGTATACCACTGCAGCTATAATAGGGATAATTATGAGGCGATTAATGGGCCGATTAATCCTCATAATTTCATTTGACTAGCTCGAGTAATTTCTATAAATAGGATATCGATTATGCATGAAGACACACGCAGAAAACGATTAACTCTTCTAAGCAAAATGGTTATTGAATTGTGCCTAATTCAATAACTACATTTAATCTTATCAAGTAGATATTAAATGCAACCCGGACATTAGGGTCGAATAGTTTACTTTGGAAAGATATCACACGATTCCAAGTGATATCCGGTAACCACATAGTGGTATTGCTACTGACATTGATTATCTTACCCTGTTCTGGGCTAATACACACCAACAATCAAAGTAAACTATTTGTGATAATCAATGGCTGCTGTGTCACACCCCCAAATTACCTGTTTTGCAGCGGAATGGAATTCCTGGGGATTGACTGTCATAGCATCACAATCACAGTTATATTGAACGACCTAAAGTGTCGTTTGAAAAGAACATCGTTTGATGTAATAAAACAATCAGAGTTTACAAAGTAGGTCCCAAATGAAAATCGACTTGTGCGGAAATAAATTTGTTACAATTTAAACGATGTTTTAAGTACATAAAACCCAAGTGAGACGCGTCGTCACCACGACTCCATGATGTGTCCAAATGCATGCCATGAAGTGAATGCCTTAGATACCTGAGATAAAACATGCTAAAAGTGTCAACACAAAGGTTGAGTGAGTTCATAGAGTTTGAGTTGAAATGTAAAGCCTTTCGAAATCGTTTATGCCGCAAAGGCATTGTAAATCGTTGAAATGTAAAGACTTTCAAAATCGATTATGTAGCAAAGGCATTGTAAATCCACTCAGTTCCAAGTCCCGCCAATACAAAACTTGCAACCTGTGTGTTCACAACCCACTGCCAGAATATGTAGAGTTAATGTTCAAGTGCATGATGTCAAATGAATTCACATAATAGTGCATGGCTCAATGTATCGAAATCGTTTATGCAGCAAAGGCATTGTAAATCCACTCAGTTCCAAGTCCCGCCCATACAAAACTTGCAACCTGTGTGTTCACAACCCACTGCCAGAATATGCATAGTTTATGTTCAAATCGTTCCAAGACCGTTAGTCCATAATCGTATACCAAGTCCGTTAGATCAATATTATACCAAGTCCGTTAGACCAATGAATATACCAAGACCGTTAGACCAATGAATATACCAAGACCATTAGACCAATGAATATACCAAGACCATTAGACCAATGAATATACCATAGTATCTAACTCGACGTAGAACAATAGCACATAATCAATAGCACTTAACTCGACGTAGAACAATAGCACATAATCAATAGCACTTAACTCGACGTAGAACAATAGCACATAATCAATAGCACTTAAACAAGAACAATTAATATAGTACAACATTTGATATAGAAACAATGGTGATCATGATAGAAATTATCCTTAATAATATAAAGTACTTGTGAAAAATAGTCGAACATGTATCTCCCCCAAAATAGTTTCAAACAATTGAAAATGGGGCTATGAAAACTCACAGTAATCCATAAAAGTTAAAGTACTTGTGAAGTAAATGAAAACAGTTTGAGCATGTATCTCCCCCAAAACAGTTATGAAAACAAGTAAAAGTAGGGGCCATGAAAACTCACTTGTAGAGGCTGATGACAAAAGTGAGTACACCGAGGTATAATGTGAAACTTTAATCTTGACCTATGATGAATGTTATGATACGTCATGAGTTGCAATGTAATGTTATGCATGCACTACGTATGTTATTTATACCATTTACGAGTTTTGAAAATATTACTCGTCGTCGAAAAATACTCTTTTGACGTCTTGACCCTTCAAAATGACTTTACATGTTTTTACGTCCAAATGTCATCCTATAATGGTTTCATAATGATTTTTGGTGAAATTAACACTTTTCGTCGCAAAACAATGTCGTCGGAATTATCATGAAATTAACAAAAATGGCTTCGGAAAACTAGTCGTAAAACGGTGTACGTCGATCGTTAGAGAACGAACTCGACGGTTTTGAAAAGTTTGTATCGATATCTAAAAGTTTCAGTTCAGGAGTTTTCGTCCAAAAGGTCTCGAACATAAAGATAATAGGGTTTAAATATGGTGATTTTAGTTACCGTAACACTTATCTCGTAAAAATAATATAGTTTTTCTAAAAATAATAGTTACGGCAAGTTTATGGCGATGCATATATTCGTCGTTTCAAATCCGTTTCTACATTATAATATGTCCTTAGCTACGTATTGAAGTAAACTAATATATTTTTGAGAAGTCGAAATAATTTGTGAAGCTTAAGGCTCGTTTTGACCCGAACAAACTAAAAACTGCATGCTGAAATTTCAGAAAATAAATATATTTAAATCGCCAACTTTAAAAATTCACCACGGCTTCGTTATAAGTCCGTTTTAATCCGTTCAAGCGCCCGCAGATTCGTTTTAAAGTGTATTTTCTAAAAATCAAGGCCAAAGTTTCGTACCAACTGTAGGTTTTTCCAGAAATTCGAAACAAGGACAGAACCTTTTAATCGTATTGAAAATAGTTTCTCTCGGACAAAACCTATTCTAATCCCTTCAAATCAACTCCAAAACTAATCTAATCCTACCATACACCTTCTTAGGGTGTCATGGGTTCCTAATCATCATCAAGACCAAAGAATACCATGGGAATATTTATAGGATGACCAAAGTATATATATATAACTCAATAAATCATGAAATAAATGGTATAAATCACATATCATGCATAATATCTCCAAAAATGAAAAGAAACATATGAAAATGAAAAGGAAACATGAAATTGATAAAAACATGCTTACTAGTGAAAATGAAGAGGTGTAAGTAACAAGGATTAACTTAAATATCCTTGGTTTTTATTTCAAAACCATATAAAGGATATAACTAGGTTGATAAACACTTGATTTTGCAAAAATCTTGATCCCTTTGGCCCTTGATGTTGTGACCGGTTCTTGAAGACCCAAAGAAAGGAGAGAACTTTTCTTACTAACACTTTTAAGTATGAGAAATGAATGAGAAATGTAATAATAGAGTAGACTTTTATATTTGAGTGAAGAAACAAGAAATAAATGAACCATACTACATTTAAAACACACCCTCCCCCTTGGCCGGTTTTAGGGGAGGGTTGTCTCTCCAAAATATATATATTTTTTTTTAAATTGTTACTTGTATAAATTTTGTATAAACTTGTATTATTTGTAAAGGAAATGTAAGAAATTGTGACTTGTAAGGTAAAAGGTATAATTTTGGTACAAGTAAGTTTTTAATAGCTCAAAATAGGATGAAATGAGATAATAAAAATTTGTAAAAATACTTTCCTTGTGAAATTTGGGTGGTAAAATAATTATCGTATAATTTTTAAGAAAAACGACGTAATAATTTAACTTTAACGATTTATGTACCAAATAAATTCAAAACACTAGGAAAACTAAAAATATAGTTTTTATGAACTAATGTAAGTTTAAAAATACATCGGGATCATTTTTGAAAGTAACGGATTAAATGTTAAAATAATAACTCACGCGATAACGATTATTAAATATAAAAATTACGCGATAAATGTGAAATGAAATGTCATGAATGAACTAATGAGATGCAAATGATGTCAATGAAATGTAGACTACTCATAGTCCATATAGAAATGCGTGATGTCATGATCATGAATTCGCCGCTAAACCTCCAAGGTTACGCGAATTTGGAACACGTAAACCAAGTTTACGATAAATGTTGAAATTGTGAAGCATAAATTGTGTCGAGAAATGACCGAAAAGTACGGGTTGTCACATGCTGCTGCAATGAAACACATGGCTTCAAACTTTGCCAAGCTTGATAAGTTTGAAGGGGTGGACTTCAGGAGATGGCGGGAAGAAGATGCACTTCTGGGTCGTCAAGCATGAGTGTGGTGTATGTGCTAACCACTCCTATTCACGATGATGGGGATGATGCTACGGTGGAGCGGTCGGGAGGAGGAGCAAATGGGAGAATGATGACTACATTTGCAGAAGTCTTATTCTCAATGGTATGTCTGATTCTCTGTTTACATTTATCAGAACTTTGAATCTTCCAAAGAACTGTGGGATTCATTGGATGCCAAATATATGGCTGGGGATGCACCAAGTAAGAAGTTCCTTGTTAGTAATTTCACAAATTACAAAATGACTTATTCAAGACCAGTTATGGAACAATACAATGAACTTCTTGGTATACTTGGAAGGTTTACACAACACAAAATGCACATGGATGAGGCTATTTCAGTCTTTTATGTCATTGATAAACTTCCCCCTTCTTGGAAAGATTTCAAACATACCTTGAAACATAAAAAGGAGGAGTTAACTCTGGTTGAGTTGGGCAGTCATCTGCGGATTGAGGAATCTCTCAAGGTGCAGGATAATGACAAGCCAAAGAGCAGCAATGCTGCTGGTGCATCTGTTGTCAATATGGTGGAGCATAACAACTCCACCAGGTACAATGACAAAAAAGGCAAACGCAAATATCATAATAACACAACGGCATATCCTTACAAAAAGGCAACACCTACTTGTTGGAAATGTGGCAAAACTGGTCACATTAAAAGGGATTGCAAAAGTGTTAAGATTGGTGGTAAAGCCAATGGATCAGGCACTAATGGTTCAGGGAGTGGTGGTTCTTCCAACTCGCTGAAAGGTCAGAATATGGTTAATAAGTCTTTTCAGATTTATTATGTTACATATGTATCTGAATCTCATTATGTGCGGGATGATGATGTTGCGTGGTGGGTTGACTCTGGTGCAACAATTCATGTGTGTATAGATAGAAGCTGGTTCAAGACTTATGAGTCACTGAATGATGGTTCTATTCTTCACATGGAAATGAGTCAACAGCCTTGGTGCATGGTCGTGGTTGTGTAGATCTTAGATTTAGTTCTGGAAAGATTGTAACTTTGTTTGATGTTATTCATGTTCGATATCGGGGAAGAACTTGGTTTCAAGCTGTACTTTGAATAATCATGGTTATAAACAAGTTATTGAGTCTGATAAATTTGTGCTTTCTAAGCATGGTATTTTTATTGGTTTTGGTTATTTATGTAATCAAATGTTCAGGCTTAATATTGCCACTGATAGTGTTAATTCATCCTTTGTGACCACCATTGACTGGTGGCTCTACCCTCGGCATGCTAGACTTGGACATGTACACTATAAGAGAATGCAAGATATGTCTAAGGATGGGTTAATCCCAGCTTTTGACATGGACAATGAAAAGTGTAAAACTTGCATGTTGACCAAGATAACTAAGAAACCTTTTCAGGTGTTAGTTGTGAGACTAAGCTCTTGGAGCTTATACATGACACATGTGTGATTTGCATGCTACTCCTTCTTTGGGGAATAAGAAGTACTTTGTGACATTTATTGATGATGCTTCAAGGTTTTGTTATGTCTATCTGTTACATACCAAGGATGAAGCATTAGATAAATTCAAAGTGTTTAAAACGGAAGTTGAATTACAACTTGGGTCCCTGATCAAAAGATTAAGGACTGATAGGAGAGGTGAGTACATGGATACTCTGTATTTTTAGTCTGTTGGTATAATCCATGAAACGACTGCCCCTTATACTCCTCAAAGAAAATGGTATTTCGAAAGGAAAAGCAGTCTTGAAGGAGATGGTTAATTCCATGTTGTCCTATTCAGGATTGAGTCAAGGGTTATGGGGTGAAGCTATGTTAACAGCTTGCTATTTATTAAATAGGGTTCTCAACAAAAGGAACAAGGTTACCCCTTATGTACTCTGGACTAAAAGGAAACCCAATCTGAACTATCTCAGGGTCTGGGGTTGTAGGGCTGTTGTAAGACTCCCTGATCCAAAGCTAAAGACTTTGGGTGAAAGAGGCATTGACTGCATCTTTGTTGGATATGCTGAGACCAAGAACGTGAGAGGATTTCACACACCTTCCCCGGACCGGGTGGATACACTTTTTGACTCTTCCCAGGCATTCCAAGGCCTTAAGGTTCTCTGTTATTGAACCTAATGTGTTACACCCCGTGCCCGCTTGACCAAAAATTTTGACTTTTGACACGGAAACGACTTCACTTTAACGGACCCTTCGTTACTTTTTTTTTCCATTGACAAAAATCTATAACGTTTCAGACCTTGAAACCATTTTTAAATGAAACTAGACTTTAATACCTTCAAAATGACGGGTGGCGAGACCCATAACGACTTACGGTTTAAAAGATATGATTTTTTCAAAAATTGACAAAATCTGAAAAATACTCAATTTATACTCGTAAGCATGTGGCCATATGCTAAAATTTGATATGGCCATATGCTGGCCATATACCCTTATTAAACTTTCTGAGACAACCATATGGCCACATCTCGAAATTACTATATGGTCATATCTGACCATATGCCCTTTATTATATTTACGAAGCAACCATATGACCATATCTTTGAAATTACCATATGGTCATATCTGACCATATGCCCTTTATTATACTTAAAGCGTCCTTATGGCCATATCTTTGAAAATACCATATGGCCATATACGACATGCAGAAAATTTTATAAAACAATATTTCACACATTTTCCGGAAACCATACTTCCGTGACTCGAAACTTAACAAAACTTTCCAGAAATCTTTAACATAACGTAACACATCATTTTCATAAGCATTACACCCGTTGAACCCCAAAATGGGTATAATACACGCTATGCCAAACACCCCTTTATCCATCACTATAACCACTTAAATCCATTTATAACGCGAACCGTTAGATATACTTGACTTTGACATGTCACAACATAATTTTGACACTTTACTATAACCATATAACCTTTAAACAACTCACGGGGGCATCAACATTGACTTGAGCTTGGTATCTACCTAAGCTCTACTTTCTTACCATTCTTCTAACTTCCATCTAGCAATTCATAAGCTTTAATCCAATGCTTACCATCGCCATCACATATGAACCTACAAACATTAACATCTTAAACCATAAGCACGAGGCTTAGTAAGCAAAACGGATATAACTTAACATTATACATCAATCACACATTACACATTATAACCATTCTTCCATTTCAACTTTAGTCATAAACATACCTTGGGATATCATTAAGCATCACCGTACTACAATCTATTTACACAAAAACACATATACATCAAGTCATAGCATATACTTAACATACACATCACATAACAAATAATGCATTGAAATCCATATAACATTAACTTATAACCGGTTTACTTACCTTGATCACAAGCCAATGAAACCAAGGACATCATCATCTATATCATCAATCTCCACTCTTACAATCAAGGCCAAATCACTATAATCATATTGAGAAGGTGTTGAGGAAATTCAATTACTTTGATTGTACTCCAGTGAGTACACATATGGATACTTGTGAGAAGCTAATGCCTAATAATGGCAAAGCTGTATCTCAACTTGAGTATTCTAGGGTGATTGGTCACTGATGTATGCCATGACTTGTACAAGACGATATTGGTTTTGCGATTGGGAAAATTGAGCGGTATACTAGTAATCCTAGTGCTCATCAGCAAGATTCAGAGTGCGAAGTATTTGAAGAGAACTATGGATTATAGTCTCTCATATACCGGTTACCCATCAGTGTTGGAAGGATACACTGATGCAAGTTGGATCAGTAACATGAAGACAATTCGATCTACCGATGGTGGGTATTCCTACTTAGTGGAGGTGCAATTTCTTGGGCATCCAAGAAGCAAACTTGCATCACCAGTTCAACAATGGAATATGAATTTGTGGCTTTAGGCTGCTGTAAAGAAAGCTGAATGGTTGAATAACTTGCTTCTTGAGATTCCATTGTGGCCTAAACCTATAGCACCTATTTCTATCCGATGTGATAGTGCAACTACATTGGCTAAGGCTTATAGCCGGATGTACAATGGTAAGTCTAGACACTTAGGTGTCAGACATAGCATGATTCGTGAGCTTATCATGAATGGGGTGGTATCTATAGAGTTTGTTAGATCTCAACAGAATTTAGCTGATCACTTGACGAAGGGTTTGGCTAGAGACTTGGTTATAAAGTATGCTAAAGGGATGGGTTTAAGTCCAACTTAGTCACTGAATGCTAGGACACCCAACTCCCTCATGAGGAAACTTAGGAGCTAAGTTCAATGTGGAAAATTTGAACATTCAGTGGAATGGAGCACATGTTTTATTTACATCCCAAGGTTGTGCTCGGAACCTGCTGAAAGGAGGATGAAGTCTTTACTTCTTAATGGTTAATTTTTTTGAAAAAGTGCTTGGCAAAAGCGTGAATAAAGAGGAACCACTTATGTGAATATTGAAGTTTCGCCGCTTCAGGAAGCTTTAGACTTTGGCTTCTACAACATTTATGAATTGAATATGGACAATGGCTTGTATAGTGTCAGGAGCTTTTAAGTGTTTGAAAACTTGTGTGTATTTTATCTTCAGGCATTCAAATGGGTTGAAGGGTTCAATTCTTAGAACACCCTGATTCTCGAATATTTGAACGTGTAATGTACTAAGATGGAAATTCAATCCTCGGGATATTTTCGTTTATGCACATGTTTTGTTTAATGTTTGTTTTTCATGCAAAGGAAGTGAACTAAATTTGGGGAGGATTGTTGGAAAATTTAGTGCACTTGTGGGATTAGTTCACACCTGGTAATGAGTCAGGAGGTACGGAGTGTACACCCATAAGGTCCATGAACACCCTGACTCTTTTAGTGGAAAGTACTGCTAGTATTATAAAGTACTGCTAGTGGAAAGTATTGCTAGTATTATAAAGTACTGCTAGTGGAAAGTACTACTAGTAGAAAGTACTGCTAGTGGAAAGTACTGCTAGTATTATGAAAGTCTTTGCTAAGTGACAATTTCAACTGCTTAATGACCACGTTTAATTGGTCATGTAACCACTAACAGCTATAATGGGGATAATTATGAGGCGATTAATGGGCCGATTAATTCTCATAATTCCATTTGACTAGCTCAGAGTAATTTCCTATAAATAGGATATCTGATTATGCATGAAAGACACACAGAAAACGATTAACACTTCTAAGTAAAAGGGTTATTGAATTGTGCCTAATTCTATAACTACATTTGGTCTTATCCCAAGTAAATATTCGTGCAACCCAGGCATTAAGGTCGAATAGTTTACTTTGGAAAGTGATCACACGATTCCAAGTGATATCCGGTAACCACATAGTGGTATTGCTACTGACATTGATTATCTTACCCTGTTCTGCGCTAATACACACCAACAATTTGAACCTATCGTCATATAAACTTAAACCACTTATAGCTTTTTCTTTTCAAAAAATTGGCGTGCATACTTTAGAATCGTTACATTTAACAAAAATTGAATTTGAAGCATCTTTGTCACTCGACTAGTCGGTGGTTATTCCACTAATTTGTTGAAATATATACATTGACTTATACATGTAATTATGTGGCGTAAAATAAAATGAAAAATACGAATGGTAGAAAGAAAAAAGAAAAAATATACAATAGTACTCCCTCCGTTCCACATTAAATATTTCGTTTAAATTTTCTAAATCTTTCTTTCTTAACTTTGACTATAAATATTTTTGGTTGTGTTATATAATACATGCACAATATATGAATAGATTGAGTTTTAAATATATTTTCACTACATATTATTTTTATCTAATACTATATAAGGATAAAGATCAAAATATCCGTAAAAAGATAATTTTTTCAAAAAGTTCTCGAAAAATTCTCAAAAAATTCCACAAAATCAGGTATAATGATGCATGAAAAAGTTGTGAAATTTTTTTTTTTTCTAAAAGTGGATATTTTTTCTCAAAAAAAATTATGAAAAAAACGTTTGCGCATTAAATCATTTTTTTGTGCATCAAAAATTGGTTTTGCACATAACTTCTTTTGACTTTTTCAAATCAAAATAACATTCTTGCATCTAACTAAAACAAGTTGAAAATTTTGTGCATCAAAATTCGTTTTTCGTGCATTAAAAAAACATATCAAAACTCAAAATTATAAAAAATGTTTTCACAAAAGTTTTTTGCATCAACATACCTGATCTTGTGGAATTTTTTTGAAAGTTTTAGAGATTTAAAAATTAAATAATAAATTTAATTTATTCTTTTTACAAATATTTGTTTTTTTATTTTAACTATACCCTAGTATATAACACAAGTAAAAATATTTAAATTTAAAGTCGTAGAAGAAAGACTTGAAAAGATATTTAACAGGAGAAGGAGCGAGTAATTGATACTCACACCACATTTTTTGGTTAATGCATCATAATCTGTGCATTACAGCATGATACGATACTGATAAAAAAATGTCTGGCAGGGGAATTAAATACTAGTATTAATTAAAGGGAAATTAAGGATTGAATTAAATATAATATTCCCTGGATTCATCTGCACCCTAACAGATTACTACTTCCATTCAATTCAATTCAATTCAATTGGTTAGAGACGAGAGAATTAAAATCGCGGGGGTATGTAATTTCAATTCCTTCCTTTACGCATCTAAACAATAACTAACTAACTAAACCCATCACACACCTTCTGTATGTCATGTTTGTTTGTTTGTTTTTTTTTTAGATCCATATTAGTACTATATTAGATTAGATGCTTACTTGTTAATATATTTATATATTATGCCCCACCGTTTTTTTTTTAATTAATAGTAGCTCTTGTTATTTTTGCAGCACCACAATCACAACAACTTCTTCTTATTGTTATTATTGTTATTCATCTGAAATCATGTTGTTGTTGTTGTTGGCATTGCCAAACAACTAACTAACTAACTAACTAATGATGAAAGGTGGAGGAGGAGGAGTGAACTTGTACGAACGTTCTAGGACTAAGAACCACCAGCACCATCACCTGCCCCGCTCCCTCTTTATCGCCGTAGTTATCGTTTTTTCTTTCGTCCTTGTTTGGTATTGGGAAAAAGCCCCTCTCCTTACTACCTTGTTCCCTTCTCATGCTCAACTCCTAAACCTTTTTCCAGGTACTACTACTACAAATGGCTAATATGTGGAACAGGGTAGTATTCTCGTTATTCATTTAGGGAACATTACTTTAAGATTTGTTGCAAATACTGCTTATACTAGACGATTCATTACCTAATTCTTCACTTTCTTTCTTTCGTCACTAGAGGGGGTGTTTGTTTAACCTTATATGCGGCCTTATTAGCTTATTTGATTGGTTTCGTCTTATATTTCATAAGCCTCGTTTTTCCGGCTTATTTTGAGTCTTATACTAGTTTATCATATTTTAATAAACTTATATAAGCCAAGTCTCAAAATTAGCTGGAAAAAAAGAGGCTTATGAAGTATAAGCCGAAATAAATCAAATAAGCTCATAAGCCCACATTTAAGCTTAAACAAACACACCCTAGTCTTATGTTTCAAACATATATATTATGTCGTTAAATTGTCATACACGTGTTTTCTTTGCATCAAGTTTCTTGCTTTATATGTGGGACGGGGTAGTATTCTCGTTATCCATTTAGGGGAGAGATAACATTACTTTAAGATTTGTTGCAAATTCTACTTTACTAGACGATTCATTACCTAATTCTTCACTTTCTTTCTTTCTGTCACCAGAGGGGGTGTTTGTTTAACCTTATATGCGGCCTTATTAGCTTATTTGATTGGTTTCGTCTTATATTTCATAAGCCTCGTTTTTCCGGCTTATTTTGAGTCTTATACTAGTTTATCATATTTTGATAAACTTATATAAGCCCACAAGTCTCAAAATAAGCCGCAAAAACGAGGTTTATGAAATGTAAGCCGAAATAAATCAAATAAGCTTATAAGCCCACATATAAGCTTAAACATATATATTATGCCGTTAAATTGTCATACACATGTTTTCTTTGTATCAAGTTTCTTGCTTTATATGTGGGACGGGGTAGTATTCTCGTTATCCATTTAGGGGAGAGATAACATTGCTTTAAGATTTGTTGCAAATACTACTTTACTAGACGATTCATTAGCTGATTGTTAAAATTTACTTACACTGGCAGCTGGAGATGTAAAAGTTAAGCAAGTTACCACTGATTTAAGACAAGCTCAAGGAGTTGTTAATATATCGTCTCCGTTAACTTCGGATAACGCATCATCCTCTTTTGACACTCGAGGGAATAAAGGAGTACTGGATTTAGTATCACCCGCGCCTCCTTCTTTTGACATTTCAACGACTGCTCATGGTAGAAATTTTCTTGTATGTTTTGTCATTTCTCTCGTACCGACTAACACACTTTTTTTTTTTGGACAAACTCATTTTCTAAATTTCCTCTTTGTTTTTTGCTTTCTTATCACTTATTGTTACAACTAGTATGGAGGAAAACTTTTAGCTTTACATTTTTCCGGCATGTTATATGTCCCATATTAATTCCTGTCATGATTGTGCAGAAAATACTACAGACGTTGTTAAAGAATCTGTTCCTAGTGAAGTATCTGAAAAGAACAGTGACACAAAACCACCAAAACAGCAGATAGTTGAACCAGTGGCGCCTAACAAACTAGATCCACCTGTCAAAAGCAAAGGCGATGGTGTCTCTGCGTCAAATGTGGAAAAGCAAGGTGCATTTTCCATACTTTTATCTATCTTACTAAGTAATTTTTAGCTTAGCAAACACATAAAATTAGCGCAAGTATCTTATCTGCTGTTTTTGAGGTAAAATTCCCACACAAAAGATGTTCAACCAGAGCATAGAGCTGTATTTTGTATCTTCTTTAAGTAACAGTATAGTTTCTTATCTTTCTTTAGCCATCACCTTTTTATCTGTTTTCTGTACTTTCTATTCCAGCCTGCAATTATGGTAAAGGGAGATGGGTCAAAGATAACAGTCGGCCTCTCTATTCCGGATTTGGTTGTAAACAGTGGTTGTCGGGGATGTGGGCTTGCCGATTAACTCAGCGAACCGACTTTGGATACGAAAAGTTAAAGTGGCAGCCAAAAGATTGCAAAATGGATGATTTTACAGGGCCTAATTTTCTTAAAAGGTCTGGCACTGTAATCCTGTAAAACTTATAGTCATTTCAACGCACAAGTTACAATTTTTTGCTGATTCTGCTGATTTATATCAGAATGCAGGACAAAACACTGGCCTTTATTGGTGATTCCTTGGGGCGCCAGCAGTTCCAGTCATTAATGTGCATGATCACAGGTGGTGAAGAGAGGCATGATGTTGAAGATGTTGGTAAGAAATACGGTCTAGTCAAAGCGCGTGGGTCAGTTCGGCCCGATGGTTGGGCTTACCGGTTCCCAATCACCAACACTACAATTCTTTATTATTGGTCTGCCAGTCTTTGTGAACTGGACCCGATTGACCCTATAAACGGTACCACCTACTTTGCAATGCATCTTGACCGCCCGCCAGCTTTTTTACAACGTTATATCAGTAGATTCAATGTGCTTGTTCTCAACACGGGGCATCACTGGAACAGAGGGAAGATTAATGCTAACCGATGGGTTATGTATGTGGGTGGGAAACGCAATACAGATAGGAGGATAGCAGAAATAAACAATGCTAAAAACTTAACAATTCACAGCATTATAAAGTGGGTGAATGGTGAATTACCAAAGTACCCTGGGTTGAAGGCGTTTTATAGGTCTATTTCACCCAGGCACTTCTTTAATGGTGATTGGAACAGTGGAGGTACATGTGACAGTACTACCCCTGGATCACTGGAAGTTGTACAAGACGAGTCTACTGATTCTGTAGCCTCTGCGGCTGTGAAGGGAACCGATGTGAAGCTTTTGGATATAACGGCACTATCTCAGGTAAGAGATGAAGGTCATATATCGAGATACAGCATCAAAGCTACTCCAGGGGTGCAAGATTGTTTACATTGGTGTTTACCTGGCATTCCTGATACATGGAATGAACTCCTTTTCACACAAATATGAACTCCCATAGAAGCTCTAGAGACCTGAAATCCTACCATGATACATTTTGCTCGTGATAACATTAAGGCAGGTATAGAAGCACATATTCCATATATATTTTGGAAGATGTATACAGTATACCATGTAAGTTTGTACTCAACCACATTTGTTAGATGCTTGTCTTGTTCTTTGTATGAAACAGCATAATTAATTAATTATTGATCGAATGAGTTATATAAAGTAACACTTGCGAGAAAATAGTTTATTTTATAGACTGATTGGTATACATTCTGGGAGTGGTTTAGCAACTGAATCTTATATAATGAAAAGCCGTATGTGAAAACCATAAACACCTAACGCCACGGAAAGCATGTCTGTGCTTCTGCGCGCCTAATTAAAATCCTAAGTGGGGAACAGATGAGGAGGGGCTGCATTAATCTTGATCACTACATATCAAGTTAACTCCTTTCTCTAGTTTAACCATACTATAGAACAACCTGTTAACATCAATTTAGTGGCAAGTTATATGTGAACACAAAAAAAGTTTGATTATTAAATGAATATGAGGGCACAAGTTGTATTATTTAACATCAATCTTGATCAAATTAAGCCCATCCATCTACAGTTTGTAAGATTTATACATTAATCTCATGTAATTTTGTACTCTTAAGTCTTACCACTACCACATTTAGATGTTTGTCTTGTTCTTTGTATGAAACAACAAATTTACTGAATGAGGTATATAATGCAACATTTGCGAAAGATTATTTGGTTTAGTTACTGAATGGTATATATTAAAAATTAGTGTAGCATCCTGAATTTTATATTATACAAGACCATATGACCTAAAATTATTAAGTGAACATAAAAGCACAACTGTATGCATGAGAACAAACAAGTTAATATCCATTTAACTGTAAGTGCTATGGGATAATTATGCATATATATTGATGTTCTTTTTTCTACCATGAGATTATACATAGAATGATTAGACCGAACACCTATTTTACTAACTTATATGTTGTAACACTTGCAATATCTAAGTTTGAAAATTTTGAACTTACGGCGATTTTAATGTGTTAGCACAATAAGTCGAATGGTTGATTTGCTGAATTGGCGATTTGTTTAAAAATTGTAAAATAGATCTAGCTCAGCTTAAATATTAAGAAGATAGAAGGACGGTCATCAGAAAGAAGAAACGATGCTGCAGTAGCACAAAGCTTACACCCATCTGTCATAGGAGTACTGTATATGTGTTGAGAAAGCAATCTTTGAAAACAACACATGACTATTAATATAATAAGACAGCACAACTTTGTGCCCCAAACTTTGTTAACATCGTAAGTGGGGATTGAGTGTGCAGCGGGTGCATTTACAATAAAACTTGATCAAGCTGATCTCATTATCCAGCTAGTATATAAATATATACAAGACCGTAAGAGGGTTGGCAGAAAGCAAAAACAAACAAATTTAATTGAGATGGCAAGCTCAAGTTCTAATCATGTAGAAGAATTCGCCTACCCATCACATGTTTGTGCACCAAACTTTGTTACAGTGAAGCTGAGTGGTAGAGACATGTTTGGCGTGTGGAAAACACAGATGCTATGTCTCCTAGAGAGTTATGGTATGCTCTCTTTCATCTATGGAGGAAGCCCATCTCAAAACGGCAATCACATGTTGTGGAGAAGATCGGATGCTCTGGTCAAAGGTTGGATACTTGGTTCTCTTTCTGAACAAACACTAAGGTACGTCGTCAATCTTCTCAACACAAGCTCGGCAGATTTCACTGCAAAAGATATATGGGATAAACTGGAAAATATCTATGGTCCAACTCTTCTTCAACATGCAGTAACAGGTGCATATGTTATCTTCCTTTCTTGTTTCTACAAGATTAATTAGCGTCACAAAGTTTGTAAATTGTACGAGTACTTTTTATAATCATAACATTAATACAGAGTCAGATGAAGAAGAAGAAGAAACAGAAACAATAACAATAGAAGCAGAATCAATAATACAAGTGAATCCAATATCTGAAGAAGAAGCTAGAAAATACTCTGACTCAAAATTTCGATAAGGTTGCTTTCATTTTGAGGAATAGAAAAATTAAAGTGACAGTGACAGTGACAGACAAAATCACCATCAATGGAAACACGGCACTCCACGTAGCGGTAGGCACGACCAAGAAAACTGACTTTTTACAGCAAATGCTGGAAGAAATGGCAGATAAGAGCAAACTATTGGACATGCGAAATGCAGATGGAAGCACACTACTTCACGTTGCTGCTATTGTTGGCAACACGGAAGCTGCTAAGATCTTAGTTGAAATAAATCATGATTTGTTGTTTTCCAAAGACAAAGAGGGCCAGACACCGTTATCCAGAGCTCTTTCTAATATGCATACAGACACGTATCTTTATTTGCTGAACCCCACAAATACTCGTGACATAAAGTTGGACACTTTGTTTGTTGGTACTAGTGGTGATGAGCTACTAGTTAATGCCATTTCTTCTAATGATTACGGTAAGTATAAACTCATCATCACTTAATCTGGATGACGATGATGAACTCTCAACTTCTTGACAGTTTCTTTACTAATTATTGATTATCTACACACAGATTCAGCATTGGATCTAAGTGAGCATTACCGTAGTTTGAACAGTGACTCTGTGCTGATGGCTATAGCTCAAAACTTCCCACGTAAACTCAACATTTGGGAAAGAATGACCTATGAATGTGTGTTCATTCTTACTTGTTTGTTTACCTTATCAGTTTATCCCATCAAGGTTTCTCTAATGAGCTTGCTATATTTACATCAATTTTCAATGCTGTAGGTGTTAAAAATCCACCAAATACATTCCTTGCAGTTATTTATGTGCTTATGATTCCTGTAGTCCTTGTCTATGCGATCAAGTTCAAAACATCTATCAGCGCGTGGATGATATATCCTTTGTCGGTTGTTGGTAAGTCATGGTTCGGTAGTATGTTTAACAAGTATTTGTGTTTCCGTCTCTATCCATCTGATTTCAAATATGCAAAACAACTTATGATAGTATGCATGTTATAAGTTTTATCATTAGCAACTTTATAACATATTCATCGCACATTCGATAACCTTCTCATGGATCTTGTACAGGTGTCACTGTGATTTATATGCTTATCCTGCTTATCATCAGGAAAATGTTCCCTATGATGAATCAGTACTTACAATCTTGTACAGCAAACTCAGGGATTAATAAGCCTTTCCAGCATACCATTAAGAAATTATGTAAGATGAATAAAAATTGCCATCTCTGTTTATACTATATATCAAATAAAAAAATAATACTCCGTAAGAAAGAAGAAACAATAAATGATTTTGTTGCTCAAGTTAATTATGACATATTGACATGTGGTTGTTTCCATGTTGAAGCGTTGCACTTAAAGTTTGTTAAAGAGGGAGCTCAAATACATTTTGATGCTACTGTCGAAGTAATTTTTTGTGGGTTGTTGCAGTTATCTTTCAGTCTTAGGAATAAGTCTTCTAGATACCTAAGATGAACGACGTTAGTCTACGGTGTTATCGGACCCGACTCGCGTAGAGTAAGTATGTGTTTTACCGAAAGGTGTAGTATAAATGTATGTGTGTGAAAATGATACCTTATTCCCAAATATCATGCGTATATATACTACCGATGTCATGTCCCCTGCGTACTTCATGGGGCGTTGGCGATATCAGAGACATGTCCGACATCTCAGGGGTCATGTCCGACATCCACGGGGATGAGACAAAGTGTATCCAGGCTAAATGCCAATAGTACTGTCAGGTCGGCGTGTCCTTCGGACGGATGACCTGTCATCGTACCTTTCGGCTTGGACTGTTGCATTTGAGTATCGGTCCCTTCGGTTAAGAGTATCGGTCCCTTCGGTTAAGAGTATCGGGTCCTTCGGTGTTAGACCGAAGGGGCATATACGTCGTCAGCTACAAAACTATTAAAATCAGTGTGCACATTGATAAGAGATTCCAAAGATTCGAGCTCTCACCATTCCTATTACACCAACCCGATTCTTGAAGCCACAAGACAAAACGCATATGAGGTTGTAGTATTGATTGTATCTTCGTTCCCTAATGCTATTTGGAGCACCAATGAAGATGGTCACAACATTATTCAGTATGCTGTGATAAACCGTTCAGAAAAGGTTTACAATCTATTATATCAGATGAGTGAACATAAAAATGTTTATAAAACAATCAAAGATCCTTTTGGGAACAACCTTTTGCATCTGGCTGCAAGATTGGCACCTACAAGCAAACTGACTCTTATATCCGGTGCAGCCTTGCAAATACAACGTGATTTACAATGGTTTAAGGTAGCATTGAATCTTTGTTGACTCGAAATATTAATTTACCTAGTGCGCATTCATTATTTTTAGACCTTAACATAATGTAATCTTGCAGGAGGTAGAAGAATTTGTATGCCCTTTAAACATGATACAAAAAAACTCTTTCGGAGAAACGCCTAAAATGGTATTTACAAGAGAGCACCGGGAGTTGGTGACTGAGGGTGAAAAATGGATTAAGGCAACTGCTGAGTCATACACGATTACAGCTGCATTAATCACAACCATTATGTTTGCAGCTGCTATTTCCGTGCCGGGAGGAAACAATCCGGATACTGGCATCCCAGTTTTTTCTAACAACAAGGCCTTCACAATATTTGCAATATCAGATGCCATATCACTATTCACATCTACCACCTCATTGTTAATGTTCTTGTCAATCCTCACCACACGTTTTTCTGAGGAAGATTTTCTCTTCAACTTGCCTACAAAGTTGATTATTGGCCTTGCCACCTTATTTATATCGACAACAGCCATGATTGTAGCCTTTGGTGCAACTTTATTCCTTGTTTTTGGACAAAGCGATTCATGGATTCTTAC
This sequence comes from Chrysanthemum makinoi, assembly GCA_910596185.1. Taxonomy (NCBI): domain Eukaryota; kingdom Viridiplantae; phylum Streptophyta; class Magnoliopsida; order Asterales; family Asteraceae; genus Chrysanthemum; species Chrysanthemum makinoi. Next base: position 19,990,732 of record OU343221.1, read on the forward strand.
TCCAATATCTGCATTGACGTGCCTACCGATCGCTTGCTTTGTAACTTTGCAGTTTCCACTCATTGCAGACCTCACGCGTTCCACATATGGTCGTAGTATTTTTGGTAAGCAGGGAGATGACCCGTTCTACTAACTTCCTTTTCCATGTGTATTTACGTCTTCAAATTTCAACAGCGTTATATCTGTTGTGATACAATAATCACATTTTTTTCTGGATTGGGATGTGTTATCTATATTTGTTGGTGTTAAAAGTGTTTAATTTGCATAATTATTCGGACCCAAAATAAAAAGAACTTTGGAGAAAATGAGTACAAGGACTAGTAAAAAATCAAACCTTCATCCATTCAAATTGAAGTTAATAATAATACGATAGAAAGCAAACAGATCGACTAGCTAAGCTACACTGAGTTAATTTTATATATACCAACTGATCGAGCTAATATGATTTGCCTACTATTATATATCCTCTATCCTTCTTATGGCTTCCTTCATGTCGATTCTTGTATCAACCTCACTTTCTGTACAAGCAGCTCCAATGTGTAAAAGCCTTTGTATTTGGGTCACGCACTCTTGTGTACCCGATGCAAGCAGATCTGGGTCAATCAACTCTCTTTCCCTCTTTTCAACAAGAGCCGACCGCACCCATTGAACCACATCTGTCCCACTCTCACCCTTTAGGTTATTCGTTGTTAGATACTGAGATGGATATTTACCGGTTACCATTTCAAGAATGATGATTCCAAGACTATACACATCACTTTTGTGGGAAATTTGTTGACGAAGTATGGCTTCAGGTGATCTAAATGCAAACATAGATTGAGCTGTGTGCGTGTTATTGATTAGAGGGTGAAATGCATAATCTGTAACAAGTGGCTCATAGTTTTGTCCAATAAGTACATTGCATGACTTTAGATTCCCATGAGGCAAATCATATAAAGCAAGCTCAGAATGAAGATAACCCATTCCTCTCGCAACTCCTTTTATCATCTTTAATCGGTTTGGCCAGCTTAATTCTGAGTGCTTAATTCCCCGATCACCTGTAAGTACATGGAATCATAATTATCAAGGAAAAAATGAGCATGCGTGTAACAAGTTATCTGCATGATCAATTGGTATGTACCATGCAGCACATTGTGCAGACTGCCTTTGGGGACATATTCAGATATTAAAAACTTGTCATCTTTTCTGAAATGATATCCCAAAGGGGTGAGTATGTTGCGGTGCTTCAGTCTCCCTAACTTCCTCATCTCTGCATCGAACACATCTTTACTCATTACATTCATCTCTCTCACTTTCTTCAATACCACCGACATTCCATTGGGGAATGTCGCCTTATAAGCAGATCCCAAACCGCCGTTACCAAGAACCTCGGCTGAAGTCTTCATCAAGTCCTCTGACCCGAAGAAACCTTTCTCTTCATTCACCATCACCAACTCACCCACTGGCTGTGACCCGCCGCCTCCTTTAGGAGATGAGCGATTCATATCTTTCATTTTGCTTTTGCTCTTACTCTTGTTGAGGCTAGAGTACCCTTTTCGGCTGCTGCTGCTCTTCCTGCTGGAAATGCTTGGAATCGTAACCACAGCTTCATGATTGAGATTCTCTTTACGTAAAATTATCATGTTTTCTTCTTTTCGTTTATCTTTGATGGACATGACCAATACTAACAAGATCACAACTATAGCGGCGATTATCAGTTTTTTGGCCAAATGTGATTGTGGATCATCAATTTTTGGGCAGAGTTTGGATGCTTTTATACCGCACAAGTCAGGGTTGTTCTCAAAAGATTTCTTATCAAATTTGTCCATATTATTGGGAATGGGTCCTTGTAATTTGTTGTTAGAGAGATCAAGAAAATTCAAGACATCTATATCCGAAAAATGAGGAATTGGTCCTGAAAACTCATTGTTTTCCAAATGAAGTTCCTTAAGACTTGACAAGTCTGCAAGGGACTTTGGAATGGGGCCTGAGAACGTGTTATCGGATATCCAGAGTCTTTTTAACGACCCCAATGGTTTGAAATAGTTAGGAGGTATGACACCGGAAAACTTGTTGTGTGAAGCATAAATAGCTTTCAAACTTGGGACATTATTGAACGCAGGAATGGGACCAACGAGGGAATTGTTTTGGAGGCTAATGGCTTCGAGATCTTCAAGAGACGCAAAGGCTGCAACATTGGGACGTCCTTGGAGACCCATGCTGGCGAGGTTGATAGAGCTAACCACGTCCTTGTTACAAACGATGCCCACCCATATGTTATTGGGATTGCATGGGGATGATTCGTCGTCATCGTTGTCTTTCCAGTTGGTTAAAGAATTGGATTTGGACAAAGAGTTTTTAAATGTAAGGAGGGCGAGGGAGGATGGGTTTTGAGAAAGAGATATATGGCAATGGAAGGAGATGAGCAGGACAAGGGATATGAATAGGTGGCCGGAAACAACGGCCATGGCGGTATAAGGGTGCTTCCGGTGTGACCGGCCGATGGAATTTTGATCGTGAAAAGGATGATTGATTAATTGGATGGTGATGGAAATTTGGGGAATAACAATGACCGGAAACTATTCTTCTATGTTTCTTAAACATAAAACATGCATATGCATGCATGGTACACATTGAAACATATTTAATAAACTATACCTATTATATATAATTGGAGTATCATTTTAAAAACATTACAACAAGAGTACGACTTGTGAAAGAGCTGTTAAATTAAGGGATATGATCATACTTGAAAATAGGTTTGGAGGTACAAAGTGTACACTCGTTAAGTCCCTCGATTACCCTGACTCTTATAGTGGTTAAGTAGTTACTACTGCTAATAGTAACGTTAATACTGCCAGTCTGAGAGTTACTAATGTTGGCATAAGTTACTACTGCTAGTACTAATGTTAGTACTGTTAGGCAGAGTTAATACAACTAGTATTAATGTCAGTACTATTAGCAGAGTTAATACTGCTAGTATTAATGTTAAGACTGTCAGTGCAGAGTTATTACTGTTGGCATAAGTTAGTACTGTTGCGCAGGTACAATCTAGTAATTAAGACCATATTAACATGGTCTTGTAACCACTATGGCTATAATGGAGGAACAGTATGAGGAGATTAATTGGCCGATTAATTATCATAATTTCATTGATTAAAGAGTAAATATATCCAATAAATAGGATTCACATCTGCATGGAAAAACATACAGAACAAAAACACTTGAAAGCAAACAGGTTTTTGATTTGTGCCTAAAACAAGAACACCACTTGATCTTATCCCATAGAGATATTTGTGTAACCCAGGCATAGGGTCGAATAGTTTCTATTAGAAAGTGATAACACGATTTCAAGTGATATCCGATACTCATTGATTATCTACACCCAACTGGGAACATTTTTAGATAAGAAACCAACAATCAATAGAAACTATTTAGTGATAATCAATGGCTGCTGCTATGAGGCAAATGGCTGCTAACTTCTCCAAACTGGATAACTATTTAGTGATAATCAGATAGTGTTTAATAAGTCTTTTCATATTTATTATGTTACATATATATCTAAGGCATACTTTGTGCAGGATGATGATGTTACGTGATAGGTTTACTCTAGAGCAATAATCCATGTGTGTAAAGATAGAAGCTGGTTCAAGACCTATGAGTCACTGAATGATGGCTTTGTTCTTCATATGAGAAATGAGTCAACAACCCTGTTGCATGGAAAAGGATGTGTGGATTTAAGATTTAGTTCTGGAAAAGTTGTTTCTTTGCTTAATGTTTTACATGTTCCTGATATTAGAAAGAATTTGGTATCTAGTAGGATTTTGAATAATTGTGGTTACAAGCAAGTTATTGCATCTGATAAGTTTGTTTTGTCTAAACATGGTGTGTTTATTGGTTTTGGCTATTTTTGTAATCAAATGTTCAGGCTTAATATTGTTAATGATACTGTTAATTCAGTCTTTATGTCAACCTCTAAACTAAATGATTCAACCCTATGGCATGCTAGAATTGGCCATGTACACTTTAATAGAATGCGAGATATGTCTAAGGATAGGTTAATTCCAGTCTTTGATATGGACACTGATAAGTGCAAAACTTGCATGATGACCAAAATTACTAAGAAACCTTTTCAAAGTGTAAAATGTGTAACTGAAGTTTTAGAGCAGATTCATAGTGACCTATGTGATTTACATGCTACTCCCTCTTTGGGGAATAAGAAGTACTTTGTTACATTTATTGATGCTGCTTCTAGGTTTTGTTATGTCCATCTATTACATACTAAGGATGAAGTATTAGATAAATTTAACGTGTTTAAAACTGAAGTTGAATTGCAACAAGGGTCTCTAATCAAAAGGTTAAGGACTGATAAGGGAGGTGAGTACATGGATACTCTGTATTTTCAGTCTGTTGGTATAATCCATGAAACGACTGCTCCCTATACTCTTCAGCAAAATGGTATATCTGAAAGGAAAAACAGGGTATTAAAGGAGATGGTTAACTCCATGTTGTCTGTGGAAAACTAGAAGGGGGGGGGGGGTTGAATAGTTTTACCGATTAAAACTTGGTTTTAAACTATTTAGATCGACTTATGTCAATCTATTTAAACATGTGTGTTGGATGTTGATAGACAACCATATATAAATATAAGTATGTAATGAAAAGATAAAGAGTAAGAAGCACAAAACCACAACGCGAGTATTTATAATGGTTCGGCTACAAGGACACCTTCATTACCCTACTCCACTCCCCGAGTCACCTAATCGAGAGTTCGTAATCACTACACAACACCAACTCCTTATGGCGGAGAAGCCTTCACAACGCCGCCTACTCTTTTTCTGGTACTAGGCTAACCACTGGGTTCTTTCACCAAGGTTAACCACACCTACCACAACGTCGCCTACCCTTTATCCGGTACTAGGCTAAGTACCGAGTTCCATTACAATGGAGGAACTACTACCCAACACTACACAACACCTAAACCCCAAAGGACACCAACTCTTTAATACAACATCATCAAGGATATCAATATCCTTGGATTCTAAACTATTTTATCTTGTACATCGAAACACACCATATCGAATGTACACCTTAGGCACCTTTCACTAATGCCTTGTGACTTGACTTCTAGACACCCTTCACTAAAGCCTTTAGCCTTGACTTCTAAGCACCCTTCACTAGTGCTTTCAATACGGACGTTCGACACCTTTCACTAATGTCTTCAACACTACACTTCTTATGAGAAAGAAGAGGACTATCAACAAGAGAACTTCATTAGTCTTGATGATAACGAAGCATGACAACTCATGGACTTGAGCTTGCTTGACTTCAAAAGGTGGTGATCTCGCCTTTAAGAGGAACCTAGAGAATCACACAAAAACAAAACTACATATATAGATCACTTGGATATGAGGTTAGAGAGTTTATAACTTAAAGAGAAAATATGTGAGGAAGGGGTAAGAAAAAATGAAGAAATGACTCACTATTTATAGAGAGAAAATGGCTACTGTTCCCCGGCCGTCCAGTGTATTAACTAGGATCCGTGGGACGCTCCTTTTTGCCCATGGGTTTTGGGTTATGGGTCATGGGTTATGGGTCATGGATATAAAGTAGGTTCAATGTACCTTCAAGATGCAATGCATCTAGTCCATGGTTCATGGATTAAAACTATGGGCCATGGATTAAAACCATGTATGACTTAAGCATGATGTCATGCAATGGGTTATGGGTCAAGTTCCATGGGTATGGGTCATAGGCTTTGGGTTGTACCAAACTACATTCAATGTATTTTGTTAATGAGTCAAATACTTAAGTTTCTACCCATTTATGTTACCCGTTATAATACATATAATTACCCAATATGTAAACACTAGTTGTTGTACATATGTATTACTAAATCATAAAATCACTTATACTTGTTTTAGTGTTTTATGTGAAAACGTAAGTGTGTTAGTAAACTGTTGGCTCAAACCATTTACGTATTTTATTTGTTTCGTTAAAATGATTTTACGTTTGTTATCGACAAAACATTAGAAGATCGTAAAATATAAATAAACGTTTTTACGGCTTATTTGTATTAACAATCTCCCCCTTTTTGTTGATGACAAAACATAAAATTATTTTAAGGAAAAACTAAAATTCGTAACAGTTTGAATTCGAAAAGAAACTAACACATTGTTTTAAGGAAAACAAGTGAAAAGAAAAAAAATAGAGAATAAGTGACGGAAAGGGTTCTCGTCTTAACTCCCCCTTGACGAGTCCATCCCTTTGAGAGGGCGCCAAGTAAATAAAAACTACTAAGCTAATGCATTGCAATAATGTTTGCAAATGGTTTCGTCTTAGCGATGATAATGCTCCCCCTAGATAATTGCAACTTTGCAAGGGGACGTCATGAAATGTAATCCTAATATTGCAAATGACCTTGCAATGTAATGTTTTGACACAAAGCTCCCCTAGCTTTAGAGTGTCAAAGTGTTCATGTGTAAATTGAAAACCTACAAAACAAATGTTAGAAGACAAGTATATAATGCATAATTTCCTGCAAATACGACTCAAGTTAGTAGAAAATTGGTCTTCTGTTGCACGGATCCCACGGTTCCCTCCTTGGAGGGATCCGTCTAGGCAACTTTCAGGGATCCGTCTGTCTGATGACAAGATTCAGCAACGATGATATAACAAATAATGTTAACATCAAAGTGAGATATGTATTATACCAAATAATCATATACTCAGAACAATATAACAAGTATCATGTAATTTCATTTAATAAAACTAGAGATAATCTACAAATCTCTAAAAACTAAGAAAATGAACAATACATGACTAGACTATCTACGTCGCGCTTGATACTAGGATACCACTAGAATCTTCTAGCTCAAGTTTGTTTAGGTTTAAAAACTAAGAAAATGAACAATGAAGTCCCAGGATATTGCTTTCTGGAAAGAAGCAATCAATGATGAGATGGATTCCATCATGGGTACCATCTGGTTGCAAACCTTTGGGTTGCAAATGGATTTTCAAAAAGAAAATGAAGGTAGATGGAACTATTGAAAAGTTAAGGCTAGACTGGTCATTCAAGGCTTTAAACAAAAGTCAGGGATAGACTATTTTGATACTTATGCCCTTGTGGCTCGTATAAGCACCATAAGACTGCTGATTGCTTTGGCATCAATTCAAAATCTGGTCATTCATCAGATGGATGTGAAAACAGCTTTCTTCAATAGTGAATTAGATGAGGAGGTTTATATGAACCAACCTCAGGGCTTCATCATGCCTGGCAATGAAAACAAGGTGTGTAAACTGATTAAGTATCTATATGGACTGAAACAGGCACCTAAGCAATGGCATCAAAAATTTAATGAAATGGTTTTGTCTAGTAGTTATTTACTTAACCAGTCTAACAAATGTGTATATAGCAAATTTGATAAATCTGGTAAAGAAGTCATCATTTGCCTATATGTTGATGACATGCTGATCTTTGGCACTAACCAAAATCAGGTTGACCTGACAAAGGAATTTTTGTCATCAAGGTTCTCCATGAAGGACATGGGGGAGGCTGATGTTATCATTGGTATAAGGATTAAACATGAAAGTAAAGGAATTTCTATCTCTCAATCTCATTATATTGAGAAGGTGGTAAGGAAATTTAATTACTTTGATTTTACTCCTGTGAGTACTCCTATGGATACAAATAAGAAGCTGATGCCTAATACTGGTAAGGCTATATCTCAACTTGAGTATTCTAAGGTGACTGGTTGCCTAATGTATGCCATGACTTGTACAAGACATGATATTGCTTTTGCAGTGGGTAAACGGAGTAGGTATACTAGTAATCCTAGTGCTCATCACTGACAAGCAGTTCAGAGAGTACGAAAGTATCTGAAGAAGACTATGGATTATATTCTCTCATAGAATGATACACTAATGCAAGTTGGATCAGTAACACTGAAGACAATTCGTCTATCAGTGGTTGGGTATTCCTTCTTGGTGGAGGTGCAATTTCTTGGGCATCCAACAAGCAAACTTGCATCACAAGTTCAACAATAGAATCTGAATTTATGGCTTTAGCAGCTGCTAGTAAAGAAGTTGAATGGTTGAAAAACTTGCTTCTTGAGATTCAATTGTGGCCTAAACCTATAGCACTTATTTCTATCCGTTGTGATAGTGCTGCTACATTGGCTAAGGCTTATGCCAGATGTACAATGGGAAGTCTAGACACTTAGGTGTCAGGAATAGCATGATTCGTGAGCTTATCATTAATGGGGTAGTATCTATAGAGTTTGTTATATCTCAACAAAATTTAGTTGATCACTTGACGAAGGGTTTGGCTAGAGACTTGGTTTTAAAGTCTGCTAAAGGGATGGGTTTAAGTCCAACTTAGTCACTGAATGCTAAGACGCCCAACTCCTTCCTGAAGAAACTTGAGAGTTGAGTTCAATGTGGAAAGCTGAACATTCAGTGGACTTGAGCACATGTTTATTTTGCATCCTAAGGTTGTGCTCAGAACCTGCTAAAAAGGAGGATGAAGTATTTACTTCTTAATGGTTAATTTGTTTGAAAAAGTGCTTAGAAGGAGCATGAATAAAGAGGAATCACCTATATGAATTTTGAAGTTTTGCCGCTTCAGGGAGCTTTAGACTTTTGGCTTTTACAACATTTATGAATTGGATATGGACACATGGCTTGTATAGTGTCAGGAGCATTTAAGTGTTTGAAAACTTGTGTGTATTTTATCTTTAGGTATTCAAATGGGTTGAAGGGTTCAATTATTAGAACACCCTGATTCTCGAGTATTTGAACGTGTAATGTACTAAGATGGGAATTCAATCTTCAAGATATTTTCATTTATGCACATGTTTTGTTTTATGTTTATTTTCATGCAAAGGAATTGTACTAAATTGGGGAGGATTGTTGGAAATTTGGTTCAATTGAGGGATATGATCATACTTGGAAATGGGTTTGGAGGTACGGAGTGTACACCCATTAAGTCCCTGATTACCTTGACTCTTATAGTGGTTAAGTAGTTAATACTGCTAGTAGTAATGTTAATACTGCCAGTGCAGAGTTACTACTGTTGGCATAAGTTACTACTGCTAGCACTAATGTTAGTACTGTTAGGCAGAGTTAATACTACTAATATTAATGTTAGTATTGTTAGGCAGAGTTAATACTACTAGTATTAATGTTAAGACTGCCAGTGCAGAGTTACTACTGTTGGCATAAGTTAGTACTGTTGTGGAGTTACAATCTCGTAATTATGACCATATTAACCTGGTCTTGTAACCACTATTGCTATAATGGAGGAACATTATGGGGAGATTAATTGACCAATTAATTCTCATAATTCCATTGACTAAAGAGTAAATCTATTATATAAATAGGATTCACATCTGTATGGAAAAACATATAGAACAAAAACACTTGAAAGCAAACAGGTTCTTGATTTGTGCCTAAAACAAGTACACCTCTTGGTCTTATCCCATAGAGATACTAGTTATAATAATTATTCTGTATTAATACTGAATATTGTGTCTTTAAAGGTAATTGCATATAATTATATAGTTATAAGTTTCGTGCACGCACGAAGTTTACACATAAATCAAATTTATTTTAACATTTTAGTTCAGTATATACACATATAAGAATTTGCCCATGAAAATTGTGATATAAGTGCAACTAATACTTATGCACGAGTTTTTCATTATGCATTAATATCTATTATAATTTGGTAAAATATTTGTAAAAATTTCTATTAGGTAACTCAAGATTTAATTTTATTTATAAGACAAAGATGTTGATGTTGTTATTTAAATTTCACTACTGATATTATGTTGTACACATGATGCAAGTTTAATAGCACATAATGAGTGTTGATAAAGTTAAAGTATACTCCTTAAAGTTTTTTAAAAATGTTTTTCTATATATCCTTATATAAATAAATAAGAATTACATGAGTCATTGTTATAAGTACAATCGCGTATATTTATTTTATTATTAAAGTAACCAGTGCTTACAATTTGATAATTATATTCTTGTTTTCAGTAATTTAGCCGTATTTAAAATGTAAACTCGTGTTCACATAGGTTAAACTTTTAAAAATAAAATAAATGAGTCATTATTGAACGTATATAGTAAAAAAATTGATACTTATAATCTTATGTAAATTTATATGTTGTTATTTTAAAACAACATATACATTGTATTTTTTAAGATATAAAGTATAAAGGGTATAAAGTATAAGGGGGTATTTGTTTATAATCCAAAGTTATTAAAAAACATGGAACTTTATAATATTACACTTAACTCTATATAATTTTTAAAAACCACTAAAGTTTTATTAATTACCTCATTATTTTTTAAGTTTTTGTTTTCATAAATTTGACATCTATATTTTTATGTGTTTTTTTTATCAACCAAATTTCTACATCAAATTTATTAAAGTTTGACCAAATGATTTGTACACTCCAATTTCTTATTTGTACACTCAAATCTGTGCATTAAGCAGTTGTACATTTATCATATGCAGCTTTACCGGTTTGTACATTTGAGTGTACAAATAACAAATGAGAGAATTTAATTTTGACTTTTATTAACCAATCACAACACACGATTTTGCTTACGTGGCGAGATCGAGCTCTCTTATTGGCCAAATTATTTTTTTAATAAGAATGAATTGACAAAATCACTCCAAAATGATGTAATTCATTTATTATATAAAAGATTCATGTAACTCAATGATAATACGATTTAAAATAATATCCGGTACTCATTGATTATCTACACCCAACCGATAACATTCTTACATAAGAAACCAATTAACAAGAGCAAGTGTTTATTGTATAATTGTTGACCAGTTTTATTACTCCTTTTAGAATCATACTACCTCCGTCCCAAATTATAAGTCCAGTTTGACTTTTTAACTTAAACTTTGACCTTAAATAATTTTGTTTGTATTATATAATACTTGATGCAAAATATATAAATGGATTGTGTCTTAAATGTATTTTCATTTGGTATATTTTTCATCAAGTGTTATATAATACAAACGAAAATATTTAAGGTCAAAGTTCGAGTCAAAAAGTCAAACTGGACTTATATTTTGGGACGGAGGGAGTATTAAAATTAAAGAGATCAAGAAGCTATAGTTTAGCTCAAAGAAGGGTAGTTATTTATTTAATAATATAGTACATTAAAAGGGTCAATAGTTACAAGCTAAACGTACATATATTCTATTGTAAAGTCAAGGAGAATAAGCAGAATATATAAGACCAAATAAACTAAATAAAGGTTTTGAGTTTTGACATGTGTTAGTTACTTATATTTCTGAAAATGAAACACACACCCCACATTCGTCTCTCTCTATAGTCTATATATATACCTTATATATATATCTTCAACATCTGATGTTGATTGTTGAAAGTTGACAATTTTACAATCTTCCAAACATATTTATTTATTTATGATATCATCATCATCATTCAAAAAGTAATTTTCACTTCTTTTTTATATTTCATACAACTAGCTAGCTAGCTAGCTAGTGACAATGTCACCTTTAGAGAAACCATGCAAAACCATTATATATGAGGTCTTATGAGTTATCTGAATTACTATATAACTTGAATTTGTAGTATTTAACTTATAATTGTGGATTCATATATGCATTGGCAATGCATTAACCCAAATAGTTTTTTTTTTTTTTTTTTTTTTTGCGCAAAGGTGAAAATATATTAGCTCAATACCAAAGAACATGAAAAGCATCCAAAGAACATGAAAACCCAAATAGGTTTTATGCACTGGAGTCTGGAGATATATGTTTATAGTCTTATTTAGTTTTTTGTAAAATGTGTCATTTTTAGTTCTGATTTCGTCTATGTAAATTCGCAGTGGCATCGCATGTATTAATATATAGTGATTGATCATATACACGTACATATACAAGTATACAACAACTCGATCGGGTTATTTACTATGAGAAGATCGATCGATACATGCGTGATATATATATTTTTGAGGGAAACAAAAACTTAATAATGTATATCTATATGATGATCGTATAATATGAATGGTGGAAGCTAAAAATGAGCTGAGAATGGGGACATGCATGCATATACAAAGTGATGCATGCTCCTCTATCATCTCCATGCATGCATATCTATATAAATATACGCCAACTTCACCTCGTAATTTCCCTCTTTATCAACTCCTATATATATATATATAAGTTTCGTACTATACGTATATATATATATATATATATAATTTATGTTTAAAAGTTCCACAACATAGTTGGATCTTGCGAATACACACCCCCGTCGTAGACAACCTCTTCTGATCCATAATCAGCAGCTGCAGAAGTGAACGTCGCCTGGGTCATAAAATAATCATCAAATCCTGGGAAAATCCCAAAATCTGGTATATTATTAATGTTTGGATTATAATTATTATTAGTACTAATATCATAATCCATCATGAAACTGGAAGAAGATGACGATGAAACGACGTCCATGAAGGATGAGCTAGTCTGCAAGTAAGTGTCACTAGAAACAACATCGTACTCCGAAGAAGGTCGTTGTTGCAGCAACTGATCATCATCATCATCATGTGTTGTTGAGTAGGAGTTCGCATAGTGAGCCGCAACTTCTTGTATCTGAGAAGGGTGAAGATCAGTCCCTCCAGGAATATTTGGTGGTTGGTTTGGGAAGTTGAAGTTTGCATTGTTGCCTCTTAGACAAAAGAGAGCTGCATCAAAAGCACGAGCCGCTTTTTCAGCAGAATCATAAGACCCTAGCCATATCCTTTCGCGGCTGTTGGGCAGCCTGATCTCGGACACCCATTTGCCCCATTTCCTCTTCCGAACACCTCTGTACTTGGCCTCGTTAGCGTCGTTGTTGTTGTTGTTCCTGTCTCCTTCGACAGACGCAGAAGTAGAAGAAGGTTTCACCATAGTTGAGTTGAGTTGAGTATGTGTATTATGTTGTGTTTGTGGAATTTGGTATGCATGTGATGATGAGTATATATAGGTTGAATAAAAAACAAAGTCAGCGGGGACGCGTTGATTTTCTAATGATCTAGAAATAGATTGATAAGCCAGATGGCACTTTTAAGAAGTATAAAATTTTTATTTTTATTACGCGGTAACATCATTAACAAAAGGCCCACTTATAATATATATAAGGTTCTTGTTTTTATTCACGTGCCCCCACTATGTCTCTTTTTCATGCTTCACATCTACAGCTAGTTAGCTACCTTCCAAAGGGCTATGCTCCACATAAAAACCCTACAGACAGAAAACTCCCACTTGCTGACATGTTAGCGAGCGAGAGTTTTTTGTGAGTTTTTTTTTATATGAATGTAGCAAAATCCCTTTTCAAATTAGGATAAGTTCTTTTTTTTTTTTCATATATATATGATTAGTCCGTCTTTCTAAGAGCACAAGGTACGACAATTACATTAAAAAAAGACTCAAGTTGTCGGTTTTGTCACTCTTTGTGTACCAACTGTTCAAAAACTAATTAAATTTAATTAATGGAGCGATTTAGACACCTTGAATGTAAGCTATTTTCGGTTTGGACCATCGTACTTAATGCATATGGAACTATGGATGCAGTGGCAGAACTTGACCATTTATTTTGGGGGGGCCGAATCGAAGATTTGTTTGTAACCTCAACTAAATTACCTCTAAAACTTATAATATTTACACTAGGTGCCAAAAATTTTAGGAGGGCCGGGACCCTCCCCTGCCCTCAAAGAGGTCCGCCATTGTATGGATGTCCAGGTTTTGCTAGTCATTCTCGCAAGATTTTGTGATAACCACCATTCTGCGACGTTTCGACGTTTTGGATGATAATTAATAATACGAGTTTAGTTACAAGTCGAAAGCGTACGCAAGAAATACACGAACAACACAGAGCATGCATGAATGCATGATCGTACATAACACACGTACGTAAAAAAGAAAATAAGCAATGGAAAACAAATACATTGATAGAAATAGAAGTTAAGAAGGATGAATAATAAGATTAAATATGCAAATGTACACTTTAGAGTAGGGGTGTTATTCGGGTTGACCCGGTCGGGTTCGGGTCAACTTGGGTCGGGTCAAATCTTAAAAAAACATACCCGAACCCGACCTTGTTTAGAACTCGGGTCAACTCGGGGTCGGGTCAATCGGGTGTTAATTCGGGTTCGGGGTCAACCCGAGTATTTTACATTGTAAAATTTTTGTTGAGCCTGGTTAGTTGGGTTCGGGTCTGGTCAAGGCTAAAAAAACATACCTGAACCCGACCTTGTTTATAACTCGGGTCAATTCGGGTTGACCCGATTGACCCGAATATATTTTTGAACCTGATTGACCCGACCCGAATTGATTCGGGTCGGATTCGGATCAGCCCGAATGACACCCCTACTCTAGAGTAACCTTTTTTATATATAACTTTAATTAATTCAGATTGAAATATATTATGTTTTTATCCAATATAAACAACTACTGTTACTACTAAAAGTTACTCCCTCCGTCTTAAATTATGTGTCCACTTTTATATTTCACAAAGTTTAAAAAAAATGAGGCCCCTTAATATTAACCAATAAAAATTAATTCTCACATACTTACAAGCATTTTGATTGGTTGAAATTGAAAGTGAACATTAATTTTAGGTCATAAAAAATTAGCAAAGTGGACTTATAATTTAGGACGGAGGAAGTATAATGTTAGAATATTATGAGCCCGTTTGGTTTGTAGACGGGGTTAGAATCAGGATTTGGATTTATATTTGAATTTGGTTTAGAATTTGAATTTGAAGTGACAGAAAATATTATATTTAATATGAAATGATTATTTAAATAATTAATAAATGATTTAATAATTAAATTTTATTATTTTATTAAATATAAATATGAGATAGATAGACTCAATGTTTAAATATGCTCAGATCAACTCAAATATAAAAACCCACTATCTAGTCTTGGATTTGATAATGTCAAAAAATTTGGATACCATGCCTACATTTTAAGATTTGTATTTTAACCAAACGTGATTTTTTATTTAAGTCCAAAAATCAAATCTCATCACCTCCAACCAAACTGGCCCTAATAGTAGCTTCGAAAGATATACTCCCTCCGTCTCAAAATTATAGTCCCCTTTTGACTTTTTCAGTCTTTCTATTACAACTTTGATCTTGAGTATTTTTGTGTGTGT
The DNA here is from genome assembly GCA_910596185.1 of Chrysanthemum makinoi. Lineage (NCBI taxonomy): Eukaryota > Viridiplantae > Streptophyta > Magnoliopsida > Asterales > Asteraceae > Chrysanthemum > Chrysanthemum makinoi. The sequence continues at coordinate 20,005,904 of OU343221.1, forward strand.
TATATAATACTTGATGCAATATATATGAATTGATTGGGTTTTTAAATGTATTTTCATTGGTATAATTTTTATCAATTATTGTATAACACAAATAAAATTATTTAAGGTCAAAGTTGAAAAGGAAAGACCGAAAAAATCAAACGGGGACTATAATTTTGGGACGGAGGTAGTATTTATTATGACGTCATACCAACACAAGATATTTATGGCCGGATGGGGCAAATACCTTGTTTGACTTTTTTGGAGTGTCATTTTTATTGAAGAGTGAAACTGATATTGTCAAACACTATTTTTTTTTTTTTTTTTTTTTTGAACTTAGGATATTGTCAAACACTAGTATTATCTATTTATTTATTATTTTTATTATTTATTTTATTTTTTTAACTGGATTTCCGACTCGACATTGCAAGCCAACAAATCCTAAAGCGACTATTTTTTTAGATAGTTCAGAGTCGGCGCAGGTGAACCTCCGTGACCAATAGAAGATTAATTTTCTTCTCAGGGTTCAAACCCGGTCCTCAAACTTGGCCCCTTTTCTCCGTTTGGACCCCTGTTTTATTTTTCTTTCATGCCCGTTAGTTCACTATATGCATACACCATGGTGAGTCATTTAGGAGATTTCTTGATAGACAATACGTTGGTGGTAAAAAAAAAAGATCTTTAATAGGGTTGATATTGAAGTTCTTTTTTGTTGTTTGAGTTAGATAAGATGGTCAAATAGTTAGGATACACAGGTAGAGTAAGCTTATGTTTTATCACTATTTAAGACCAATGAGTAATTTAGATGTTGGGTTATATGCATTTGGATGTGATAAGTATGCGCGTTGTATGACTACCCTTATTTTGAGTTTCAAGTTAATAGAGCATGATTATACTAAGCTTAATTGTTACAAAATGTCACCGGGACAAATTAGTTATTTGTAGTATTAAAAATTTAAAATCAACTTTACATTTTTTTGGTATAGGTCAAAATCTAGTTATTTTGTTATGAAAATATGCTAATAAAAAGTCTTTAAATTTCAAATACAATGAACCAAATATTACAATACTTTTAACTTAGATTTTATAAAAAAGTAGGGATTAAGATTTTTAAAATCAACTTTATATTTTCCGGTAATAAGTCAAAATCAGCATTAGTTTTTATAATTACATTAGATTAATAGATAAAAATATGAATTGCAATACATAATTTAGTTATATAATGAAGCATGGATATCATATTATTAGACATTTGCAATATTTTTTGTGTAAAAAGTAAAATAATTAAACGATTTTAAATGAATATATTATAAACTTTTTTTGGTCAAATGATACACCGTCGCAGCACGCGAACATTCTATTTCTCGTTGTGAACATTAGTCATAACATGAAAGAGAGATTATCAGCAGTTGCTATTCACTTGGTGACACACCATAATAGTCCACTTTATAATTCACTTGCATAAGATTGTAGGCAACATTGTCCATTGGTTAAAAGAAAATTTTGTTGGAGTTTGGTGAGTCTAATTTCATATCATCACATGAATACCATTTGAGTAGGTCTCATATCAACTTAAATTACGGGTATGTTTGAAACTAAATTAGTACAATACAAAGCTATTAATATGAGTACAAGTATTCTATTTGTTTAATAAAAGTGTTTGGTAAGTTAGCTCTTAAATATAATTATAAGATGTAAAATGACATAAATGGACATATCTATAATTGTAAATAAATGTTTAGAGGGTATATCAGTAATTTAAAATTTTAACAGCTCTAAAATGTTTAAAAAGCTTCATGAATCAGCTTTTCATTTAGGAGCTATTTGTTTGAAATAAAAGCTTGAAGTTAATGTATCCAAACGGAGCTATATATTTTTAAGGAGATTATTTTTGTAACAAAAAGCTAAAAGCTCTTCAAAAAGCTCCTGCCAAACAGACCCACATCTTACACAAGGGGATAAAAAGGCATGGTATGGCTGACAAGGGATAAGGTTCCTTGAGTTTTTAACAAGAGAAGAAAATTTGGTTTTGTTTTGCTACTTTAAGAAAAAGCTGAGAAAAAGCTATGTGTTTTTATTAGAGCATCTACAATGCTTTAACCCATAATGACTTTTTCTTTTAATCACAATTAATTTCTCCATAAATTTGATCTTCTAAAAAGTCTTTTTTATAAACACTCTTCAATGCAAAAAAAACTTTTCTATCAGTTCAATAGCTCTTCATTAAATGAAAATCACTTGTTGCATTTTGTGTCAAACGCTTGGGGTTTACCAAGCTATCTTCTTCAAAGTCATTGGCAAAGCTTTTGTCCCAATGGAAAAAGTCATTCAAATGACTTGATTAAATAGTGAAAAGTCTTTTGTCAAGTTAGCATTGCAGTTGCTCTTAGAAAAAGGGAAATGTGAACATTACCAAAAAAAGAGAATTACATCGATGTTGTGTTGTGTGTGAAACCATATGAAACAAACAGGGTTTTAAGTGTCCTCGTGTTGCTACGGGATTAAAGCAATTTGTAATTGATAACTATTCGATAATATATATTATAAGGCAAGCTTTAATTTATATTAAGAAAAAGGTTAAAAGTGAAATTATGTAAAATTTTAAATTTTAAAGTGAAAATTTTGATTGAATAGTAGTAATGAATAGTGTTAGGTTTAAAAATTGATATTTAGGAAAGAATAAAAAAGAGCAAAAAGGGCAAGTCATAGCAGCCACCCACCCAAAAATAGAAAGTCAAACAAAAGAAGGTATGGTAGAGTTCCAGGAAATATTAAGTATAAAATCTAATTACTATTTAACATTAATCATAAAAAGGAAAGTAACTCTCAATACTGTCTTCAACGGGTTATGGGTTCTAATACCGTCTTCTACGGTGTATGGGAAAGGTTGAGAAGTAGACAGCCTTACCTTTACTAAAGTAGAAAAGGACTTCCAGTCATGCAAGATGTGAGGATCGAACCCTTGATCTCTGTCTTCAAAGCCAAGAGTGTTAACTACTTGATCCAACCTTGCTTTTTTAACATTAATCATAAAAGACTTGCATTTTAAATTTAAAATGTGGGGGTAGGATGTCCCGACCACTATAAATGACTGAAAGAAAATGGTTGACCCATGACAAAGATTGACTCAATATTTTGATCCACATGTTTAGACTTACAGTTTCTATTAAAAAAAAAAAAAAAAAAAAGCAAGGTCAACCATTACTTTTATACTAGTATATAACCCTTTTCCATTATATCAAAGAATGTCAACACACTGCTAGCACACGAGTTATACCCCTGCTTTGAATTATCCTCATCTATATATATATATATTTGCTTTCATTTTCATACACACACTAAAGACAAGTAACCCATCATATTCATAAAACCAGTGATGAGTTTAACTGGAGCCACAGCATATAATATGGTAACTTCCTATTTTTCTTTCTGATATCTCAATAATTAGAACATTTACAAATACCTACTCATATCGCCATCATCGATACACTTTCTTTAGTTACACTTTGCATGCTATATCTACTTCACAAACACGTACTCTACCTATCTTCAATATTTGCTGAGAAGCATCTTCGGATGTATAAGATGTTTTACCTGTTAAAGGATGCAGCCGAATTGTCATCATATGTTGCTCGCCATGGGTTACCACTATCAGTCCCGCTAGAAGCTGGGTTGGGCACCGGTACGTTACCTAAATCACCATCCAAACTCATCTTCTGTACTTCTGAATATGACAGAATCTTTATGCTTTGCACACAGCTCACAAATTCCCTGGACAAGTCATATATGTTAAAGTCTGGAACATTAAGTAATTTATACTATAAAACGCAGTCACTATCCAAACTTACTCCCATGGGTCGTCACCAACTAGTAATATGTCATTCTCGTGATCAACATAAACAAGTTTCCATTCCATCCTTTGTGCATCTTCTAATTGACCTTCAATTCCAAACATGCGAGCCAGATCATGCCTCAGCTCTTCATACCCCTTGTAGCGTGTCACATCAATAGTTCTTCCCACTGATCCACGCTTTTGGACCTATTAAAACCAAATACCAATGTCAACAATACAAATTAAAAACACTATATGGAAAGAATCGTATAAAAAGGGATATACGTTACCTTTGTGTATGTTCTCATGCGTTGAGTCTGGTTACCCCATAACCCATTTCCTAGAACACCATTAGCATCTTTAGCAGCAATATTGTCATTTGAACAACCTGGTTTGAAAGACATATCAGCGGGCATTCCAAACGACTGGGGACTTATATCTGCAGCTGATAACTCAGTCTCAATATCTATATGGCCACCAACATAGTTAGACATCAGGTTTTGAGAATCAAAACCCCTTGACAACAAAGCATCAGGTGGCAGGCTCTCGAGATTAGCCCCAAAAGGGAGATCGCTCCTAGGTTGTGATTGAACACCATCACCCTCCAGGCTGAAGTTTGGGATTGAATAGTTGTGCGGAAGCCCAGCAGCATCCAATGAATATGATGTTACAGATGTGGCAGGTTCAGTAGCAATCGCCTTATCTTTCGTTTGATCGGGTACTTTTAAGTTAGATAACTCATGTTTGACTCTTGTATCAGATCTAATTTGACTTTGAACATCTCCCAAGACAGATAGTGGTTGTTGGTTCTTGGCGAGGAAGTTTGATGGAGTTACTTGGCAATTATTTGTTGAAGGCGATGTGGAACACGAGGGAGGATCCGCATCAGTAATGCCAGGATTAACTCTTATTGGTTTGTACTGACTCTGTTGCTGGTTTGATTGAAAGTGTGGTGACTGCACAAGCGTTGATGTCGACAAACTGTTACTGCTGAGTTGTTGCTGCTGGTTTTTGAGCTGTTGTATTTGTGACAGAACCTGATGTTGTAGAGGCAACTGAGTCTCTACATGATTTGTTGGCGAAAAAAATTGATGTTGCTGCTGCTGCTGCTGCTGTTGTTGTTGCAATTTTTGCAGTATCTGCAGCGTTTGTTGTTGTTCTGAGAGGCCTTGTTGCCTCAGTGACAAGTTATGTTGTAATTGTTGTTGTTCCATTTGATGCTGTGACATGGGTAATGAATTAAATGAAGTCCTACTAGCCGAACCACTGATTTGCTGAGGTTGTGTGTTTCCTGAATTTTGTAGTGATTGTGGTTTCTGTTGTTGCAGCAACTGTTGGTTTTGTTGGTGTTGCTGTTGTTGTTGTTGTTGTTGTTGCTGTTGTTGTTGTTGCTGCAGTTGATTGTATACAGAATTTTGTTGCTGATACAATTGCTGTTGTTGTTGTTGATTGACATTAGTGGGATGTAAGAGTTGGTGTTGTTGCGGCCACGGAGGGGAGAGTTGTTGCAGGGGAGTCACTGGTTGGTTCTTTTGGTTTAATTTGTTGGACTGCGGGGGGGATTGAAAGCTTAATAACTTAGAGGGATCTTCAAAGTTGAGGCTACTATTAATGGAATGTGGGAAGCCTGCGTGATTCTGTTGTTGCATGCTCATCCACTGGACCAAACTCATCCCGGGAAAGATTGAGTTCGACCCATCCTTCATACCCTGCATATCTTCCAGCCATGGCATGGTCATCCCTCTTTTATAAGCATTCTCTATCTCTGAATCACTGTCTGTATCACCGCAGATAACCAAAAAATGTACAAAAAATAAGATGCAAATTATCCATGTTTTACAGCTTGGTAAACATATAGGTCGTATCATAGAGATTACCTAGCAGCATCCCTGGTTGTTGAGGGAACTTTTGTCTGAAAAATGGAGGTGGACACATGTAAAATGGTGTCACGACAGGCTCAATTTCCCATATTGAAACTCTACTGGGGCGCTCACCGGCTGCTGATTCATCCCATCCAACCTTCATTGTATAAACATCAACCGTTTAGCCATGATACAAAAGATCAATATCACAATTACCCACACTCAACTATATTAACCTTTTTGAATGCATTATTATGCAAGTAACTATTTTATACACAAATTGGGACAAAACATATAACATTACAAGCAAGTAACATATACCTGAAGACTGCGCCATTGTGAATTCTTCCAGCGGACTGGATCTGTATCACTGATACCAGTTACAGTTCCCATGTATCTACGCACTCCTGACTCCTCAGTCTCAAACATCATTCTAAACCGCATACCCAGTGACACTTGAGCATACATTGCTTTATTGTACTTGGCTAGGGGTATTACAAACTCAGCAGGACTAGCCCTGTCAATTTAAAATGTTCGTTGGGTCACAATTTGATTGTAAGATTAAAATCAAGCAGCAATGATCACTGATAGTTTTACATCACTAGGATTCTCCTAGCAAACTAACCCAGTGATGTATAAGTTACCGAAATTACCTAGGATTGTAGAAAATAGTGAATGGGCTGTTATTTGCAGCAGCATGAGCAGCGGCGGCAAGGATTCCAATGTGCATACTGTCACTGGATATAACTGATGACGAGAGAGCAGACTGTTGTCTGTTGGCACGTCTAATTCCCAACAGAAGCTGTGATTTCTCATCTCTACAATCATCAGCATCAGTTAGATTATGACCAGACAAATGTATAGCAAAGATACTACTTTTATTGATTGCGGCCATACCTTACAAAAAGGACAGCATCGCCAGCAAAAAGCCTTTTTGAGCTGACAAAAATGCTCCACCCTGTCGTCAGTAGATGCCTCTTGGGCTGGCCTGAAATTCACAAACATTTTTGTCAACATAGATCCATGTTTGGTAAATATATATCATCTAATCCACGATTGCTAATCCTAGTGCATTGGTTCATAAATTATGAAAGGGTAAGTGTCCGTTGCGGGTGATTAGTCTCATATTGCTTAAAAAATGCTAATGTTTAGTATATGTCAAAGAGAAACTATTTATTTACTTGGTGTTACAGGGAAAGGCAATGCAGAAACAAGTAGCAAAGTCCTATTTGAAGATCTAATAAATGACGGAACGCAAAGATAGGTGAAAAAGAAATGTCGGTAACCTCGATAAATATGTCTGAAAGTCCAAGACTGGTCATGCAAATCCCTGGCAACCAACTCCTGAGCTGGCGGTTGCATTGAGAAATCCTGCAAAGCATATTTCTGGTTAGTCACCAAATATAGAGTTAATAATAAAAAAAGTAAGATTGGAGTATTGGACATACGAGGGGCGGGAATATCTTTTCAGCAGCTCGACGAGGAACAGAGAATCCACCATGGGTGCTGGTGTCACTGGCAGTAAGAGTTTTGCAGAAGAACTCGGAAGGTTGTCGGTTTTGCTTGAGACCCATGTCGGATATAAGCAATGCCTCTTGATCATACTGTTGGTTGCATAACGATTTAATAAAAAACGGATAAAAGACATGCCGTGGTCTAATTGAAAAGTATGCAGGTGACTTACTTTATTAACAGGTTGAAGAGTCATCTGAGCATAGACCTCGTCGGTTTCAGCATCAGCCTGGTGATTTAGAAAAGGCAAAGAAACAAATAAGCTTTACTAACTAATCATGTACAAGTTGGTTTGATTTAGAGATAGCTAGAGAGACGCGTGTGTAGTACATGTAAGGTGACATTGTGAAGCATACAAATGAGCTTAGAAGGGAGATTAGGGTAGCTGGGGATGTTGTGAGTGTCTTTCTGCATAGACGCAGCAACCTGTTCGCTGTGGCCTTGTGGAAAGTAGACAACGAGGCTGCCGACAGGAGGCAAAGAGACCATAGGACCAGCACAGGCATGCCATAACTCTGAATTCATTAATTTTTTTGCTCCTGCTATTGAACGAACACAGGTAATTAGTTATTACAAATAAGAAATCTTATCCGACAGGTTTGCAGTCTTCTTGTAGTCGTGTTTGGGTTTGTTATAAAAGATTGCCTTTCAAAAAACAAAACAAAAAATCCAACATTACTATAAAGCATTTCGGAAGTGCTTTTCATAGTAGTCTTAAAAAAAAATTAAAGTTACACACTTACTATTTATGGCATAATCTTAATAATACTGTTGAAAAAACCACAAATTCCCGTCTTAACATTGATGGAGTATTAAATTTTATAAGTATCAAATTAATGATGAGTAAAATTCACAATCAAGTTCATATAATTACTCATAAAGCTGAGTATCTTATAATTTATAAATTTGGTGATTGAATTACTGATAATGAAGGTCATACAAGTTTTCATATTTATAAATTTGTACTACTAATGTTAACTTATGTATGATGATGCTCCACATAATAATATAAAAAAATACATATATCAAAAGCGGTGGTAAAATAAAAAAGCTACCAATACCAATTTTCTCTCAAAATATATGTGAAAATCACATTCTTAAGCTTTCTTACATATCCAAATTTTTTTACACCAGCACTGAAAATAGTTGACAATCACCGAAAACCGTCGTCAATGAGTACCAAATCTCAATAAAATTAAGAGATGACTTAGGTGGTGTTTGATAATGACTTTTAATTGTAAAATAGGTAAATTTGCTTTTACATATTTACCCTTCCACTTCTTAACCACTAATCATGACTTATTTCAAATAAAAGGGTATAACAATAATTTTATTAATTCAGACACTTTATTCAGCATACAAAACAAACAACCATTTATTCATTTACATACAGACAAGACACTTTAGTTTAACAGAACTTAATATAAAAACTAAACAAAGAGGCCCTAAGTTTTTTTTATTAAGTAATTTCTAATTAAGAGATGACTTAATGCAGACACTCTCAGACAGTTTTAATATGGCTTAATAAATTCAGTTTTTTTCATAAGAAAGAATGAAACGAGTGACTAACTGACCTTGTTGTTGTTGTTCTACAGCTGCTGTTGTTGTTAAATTGGTTTGATGATAACCACCGTTACCATTACTATTTGAAGGAGGAGGAGCTTTCATACTTAATTAACTAATTAATGAACAAGAAGAAGAAGAAGAAGAAGAAGAAGATACATACATAGATTGAGAGACTAACTAATAAGGAGTAGTTACGTTTGAAAAGAAGAGAAGGATGCACATTCAAAGAAAGAAAGAGATTATATTATATATATATTATATATATATATATATATATATGCTTAGTACTAGTGTAGTAGTTCATGTATGTATTTATGTCTCCTCCTTCTCCTCTCTCTGCCTACCGGAATATACTTTCTCTTTTATATTAACAAAAGAGTAAATTGCAAAAATCGTCCCTAAACTTTTGCCAAATTGCACGTTTCGTCCCAAATTTTCGGAAAGTGCAAATATCGTCCATGTGGGGAAACTTTTGGGCAGAAATCGTCCCTGGCCTAGATCAAATGACTAAAATACCCTTCTCTCTTTATTACTTTTCAGTTTCTTGCGCAAATGGTCCTTGTGTTTCGCCAGATTTTGCAAATTTAGTCCTTTTTTTTTTAATTAACTATTAATATTAGTATTATTTTTTTTACGTTTTCGTCCGATTTTTTACGTTTTCGTCCGTTTTTTACGTTTTTGTCCGTTTTTTACGTTTTCGTCCGTTTTTTTACGTTTTCGTCTGTTTTTTTACGTTTTCGTCCGATTTTTTACGTTTTCGTCTCTTTTTTTACGTTTTCGTCCGTTTTTTACGTTTTCGTCCGTTTTTTACGTTTTCCGCTTTTACTTTTTTTACGTTTTTTTTTTTTTTCGTTTTCGTTTTTTTTTACGTTTTCGTCCGTTTTACGTTTTCCGATTTTTACGTTTTCGTCCGTTTTACGTTTTACCGTTTTTTACGTTTTCGTCCGATTTTTACGTTTTGTTCGTTTTTTCGTTTTATTTTTACGTTTTTTCGTTTTTTTTACGTTTTCGTCCGATTTTTTACGTTTTGTTCGTTTTTTTACGTTTTCGTCCGATTTTGAAAACGTAAAAAATCGGACGAAAACGTATAAAAAGAGACAAAAACGTAGAAAATCGGACGAAAACGTTAAAAATCGGGCGAAAACGTTAAAAATCGGACTAAAACGTAAAAAAACGGACGAAAACGTAAAAAATCTGACGAAAACGTAAAAAACGGACGAAAACGTAAAATGGGACAAAACGAAAAACGGACGAAAACGTAAACAATCGCACGAAAACGTAAAAATCGGACGAAAACGAAAAAAAAAAACGAAACAATCGCAAAAACGTAAAAACTCGACGAAAACGTAAAAATCGGACGTAAAACGTAAAAACGGATGAAAACGTAAAAATCGGACGAAAACGTAAAAAAAAAACGGATGAAAACGTAAAACGGAAAAACGTAAAAATCGGACGAAAACGTAAAAAAAATAATACTAATATTAATAGTTAATTAAAAAAAAAAGGACTAAATTTGCAAAATCTGGCGAAACACAGGGACCATTTGCGCAAGAAACTGAAAAGTAATAAAGAGAGAAGGGTATTTTAGTCATTTGATTTAGGCCAGGGACGATTTCTGCCCCAAAGTTTCCCCACAGGGACGATATTTGCATTTTCCAAAGATTTGGGACGAAACGTGCAATTTGGCCAAAGTTTAGGGACGATTTTTGCAATTTACTCTTAACAAAATTAAGAAACAAACAAACAAGAGGGTGCCTTTTTTGCACTCTTTTCTCAACTTTTAAAACAAACTCAAATCAAAAATAAAAAGAGTAAATTGTATTTTTGGTCCCTAAGGTTTAGCCAAATTGCAGGTTCAGTCCTTAAGGTTTCGAAAGTGCAACGGTGGTCCTCATTTTGAAACGTTTGCTGCATGTTTGGTCCCTGATCCACATCAAATGACGAAAATACCCCTGTCTTCTTTTGTTTCTATTTTCTTTTCCTATTTCTTACATAAATGGTCCCTGTCTTGGCTTTACAAAATTCGTCCCATTTTTTTTTTTTTAATTAACTATTACAATTAGTATTATTTTTTAAATAAAAATATTCAAAAATATTCAAAAATGTTAAAGATATTCCAAAAAAATTAATTTTTTTACATAATTTTTAATTCAAGAGAAAAGTCCAAAATATATTCGCTCTTTACGTTTTTTTTTTGGATTTTTACGTTTTCGTCCGTTTTTTTATGTTTTCGTCCATTTTTTTACGTTTTCGTCCGTTCTTTTCACGTTTTCAATTTTTTTTTATGTTTTCGTCCGTTCTTTTTACGTTTTCAACTTTTTTTTTTTTTTTTTTACCTTTTCGTCCGTTCTTTTTACGTTTTCGTTTTTTTTACGTTTCGTCTAACGTAAAAAAAAGAGACTTTTTTTTGTACGTTTCGTCTAACGTAAAGAGACTTTTTTTTTTTACGTTTTTTTTTACGTTTCGTCTAAAAAAAACGTCTCTTTTTTTTCGTACGTTTTTTTACGTTTCGTCTAAAAGAACGTCTCTTTTTTTTACGTTTTTTTAGAACGTATTTTTTTTTTACGTTTCGTCTAAAAAAACGTTTTTTTTTTACGTTTTTTTTTACGTTTCGTCTAAAAGAACGTCTCTTTTTTTTACGTTTCGTCTAAAAAAACGTCTCTTTTTTTTTACGTTTTTTTACATTTTTTTTTTACGTTTCGTAAAAGAACAGACTAAAACGTAAAATAACTGACGAAAACGTAAAAGAACAGACTAAAACGTAAAAGAACAGACGAAAACGTAAAGAAACGGACGAAAACATAAAAATAAAAATAAAAAGTTGAAAACGTAAAAAGAGCTGACGAAAACGCAAAAAAATGGCCGAAAACATAAAAAACAACTGACGAAAACGTAAAAGAACAGACTAAAACGTAAAAGAACAGACGAAAACGTAAAAAAACATAAAAAAAAAAATAAAAAGTTGAAAACGTAAAAAGAACAGACGAAAACGCAAAAAAATTGACGAAAACATAAAAAAACGGACGAAAACATAAAAATCCGAAAAAAAACGTAAAGAGACGAATATATTTTGGACTTTTCTCTTCGAATTTAAAAAAAAATTAATTTTTGAATATTAGTGAATTAAAAAAATAATACTAATTGTAATATTTAATTTAAAAAAAAAAAAAAAAGGAAAAAAAAATTGGGACGAATTTTGTAAAGCCAGCACAAGGCAGGGACCATTTATGTAAGAAATATGAAAATAAAATAGAAACAAAAGAAGACAGGGGTATTTTCGTCATTTGATGTTGATCAGGGACCAAACATGCAGCAAACGTTTCAAAATGAGGACCACCGTTGCACTTTCGAAACCTTAGGGACTGAACCTGCAATTTGGCTAAACCTTAGGGACCAAAAATGCAATTTACTCAAATAAAAATAAATATAAAGGAATTGTTGATTCATACTACCTCCGTCCCATAATAATTGTCCTCTTTGACTTATTTAAGTCTTTTTTATTCAACTTTGACCATAAATATTTTTGTTTGTGTAATATAATACTTGATGAAAAATATATGAATAGATTTGTTTTTAAATGTATTTTCATTTGATATAACTTTTATCAAGTATTATATAACACAAATAAAAATATTAATGGTCAAAGTTGAACAAAAAAGACTAAAAAAAGTCAAAGGGGACAATTATTATGAGACGGAGGGAGTATATTTTTAAGATAGAGTAAAAAAAGACAACAAACTACCTAGTACTCCCTCCGTCCTAAAATAATTATCCTCCGACAAAAAACACATAGTTTAAGAAAAAAGCATTTATTACAGCTTTCTCTTTCTTACTTTTTGACAGAATGACAGTTTTACATTTAAGTAATTATAATAATTTCAAACAAGGGCAATATAGTAAACTTGATAAAATATTCCTTACTATATTTAGCATGGACAATTAATTTGGGACATACAAAAAAGGAAATGTGGACAATAAAATTGAGACGGAGGGAGTATAATTTATATTTTTGAGTTAAAAGAAGAGGAAAATAATTTGTTCAAATTATATGTATGTCATTTCCTTCTTTCTAACTCTTTATATTCTTCAACTTATATACATATTTAAAGCGGTTTGTTTTAATCCAACATAATCTGATATAACCATAATTTGATTATATTACGTAATATGTTTGGTTACATAGTAATTGTAATTCAGTCACATCAAATGATATAATTCAAATTATATAGCAAGTTAAAAAGTTTTGAATTACGTTGTAATTAATAAATTATATAGTTTAAAGAATCAGTATTTACTGTATAATTTATTAATTATATTTATTTATTATTATTAAATATTTTTAGTTTTATTATTTAAATAATATAAAAACAATTAATAATAAATATTTTATACTTAATTTTTTTTAATTAATATTACATTAAAAAATTTATTAATTATTTTTAAATTATTAATTTTATTACTTATTTAATATAAATATTTTATTATTAATATTAATATCATTATTATTTTCAACTGCAATAACTGTACACTACAATTTATTTACATTATATTGATACATATTACAATTATATTTTTTTAACATATTACAACTTATTTACATTACAATTCCTTTAACATATTACAATTTGTTCAAAAACTTTTCGTGAACCAAAATGTCACTGAATGTATTCTTATACGGGGAAATCTCAAAATACCCATTTTTACAAGCATTTTCATAAAATAATCATTTTTTCCAAAATAGCCAAAATACCCGTAAAATTCCCAAGATCTTTGAACATTTGCAAAAGTTCAAAAATTCGTAAGGTTTCGTTGCAAAAGCAATCATTTGAATTTTACGAGTATTTTAGCTTTTTGGTGAAAGTCAGTTGTGAAAATTGGTATTTTGTGATTTTCCTTTCTATTATTATTACAATATTTAAAATAAACACTAACTAATTAAGTGAGAATTTTCATCTTTATTTTGGTATTTCATTATCGAATTAATAACAAAAAGTAAAAATCTATCACTTTTAACAAATCTTGAAACTATGTAAATGCATCCTTCTAAAAACATTTTAATTTTTCTTCTTTTTACGCTTAACACTTTACAAATGTCAAGAATATGATATACATAATTTAGGCAATACTGCAAGACATAAACAAGTAAATAGACAAAAATGCATTATCATATCTTTGATTTTCGTAAAATCCCACAAAACAGACAAAGTCATCATTTGACACTTATTTGATGTCGACATTGTAAATAAGAATTTTGAACTTTGAAAATTTCTAACTTCAGTTTTTATTAGTGAACAATTATTTTAAAACGAAAAACATAGAATTCCAAAAACTTATAACTATTCATACTCTATATTGTATGTAATCTGTTAAATGTTTCAATTACAATGGTTTTTAGTTTTAATGTAAATATACTCTTGTGTTTCTTTGATGTTACTCACATCATAGTAAAAAGCACGATCATACCAAAAGTGAAAACACACGATTAAAACACAAATGTATGTACTCATTTAAATATTTATGCAAGCCATAAAATAATAAGCTCATAATTCATATCAACCGTAAGTATATGCAAATTCAATACCCATTTTATATAATAAGTGTCTACCATTAACTTAGTACAGAGTTTTAGAAAATGTGAATTATTCTATTTTTATTTAAAAAGATTTCATATTTACTTTTTAGAAGTCTTTGAGTTAATTAAAATTTGAAATTAAACATTTATTATCAAACAAGTGAACATAGTGAGTTGAATTTGAGACAAAGGGAGTAAGTAGGTATCTAGTAAATTGCTTTATGCTCTCATCCCCACTTTAATTTTATAAATTATTTTCAAAAGAAGTGGGATCATGGAATCATAACTCCCATCATTCTCAATAATTCTCTCTTTGGTAATTCATTCTACTTTATTATTTATTGTCTATTTTTATTGTAATAAAAGTACTGCTTAGATGTTGTTTAATTTTGATTTAGTTGTTTTAGTGTAAAAAAGTATTTAGTTTAGTAAGTCAAAAATATTTTTCCGTTAAAAATTTAATTCAGAAGTTTTTATGTGTACCAGTGGACACATTAAAGAGTAGGTAATAAACATGATTTTCTCTTTTTGTTTAAAATAATACATTTAATATATATTAACTAAATATAGAAATTACTTTTGTTAAATGTAACTATAATATAAGTGAACTCAAAATTTCTTTTAGGGGAAATTTATCCGTACCCTTCCTATTTTCATATTTGCATATCCCTTTTCTTTTTAATAGATTTTATTTTATTTTATTTTATTGTATTTTTCTGTTAGTTTGTTGTAAAAATAACATACATTATGAAGAACTTTCTTCCCAATTATGTCATTTACAAATGTTTGCAAATAAAAAGCACTCTCTAATATAAAGCTAATGAAAACTACTTTGATAAGACTAAAAATGTTCAATACATAGATTTAAGAGATTTATTATTATTTTTTCTTAAGTACAAAAATAAAGAAAATAATTATTTTTGTCATATTAAAGCGTGCAATATGTGAGGTAAAGATAACACAACCCTTTCTTTTATGCTAGTCATTTAAACCCAAGTTATGCCCAAATTTTCTCTAATATATAATTCTTTTAACTTGTAACTAGTTATAATACCTGTGCACGCACATGGTTTATACAAAAAAAAAATTATTTTATATCAATGCTGAATATTGTGTCTTTAAAGATAATAACATATAATTATATATTTATGCACGAGTTTTTCATTATCTATTAATATCCATTAGAATTTTGTATAATCAAATTTTGTAAAAAAATTTGTTAGATAACTCAAAATTCAACTATATTTAGCTGATATACATGTTGATGTTCCTATTTAAATTTCACACACAAGATGCGAGTTTAGTTGCACATAATAAACGTTGATAATGTTAAAATATACTCCTTAAAGTTTTTTAAAAATGTTTTTCTACATATCCTTATATAAATAAATAAAATTTAAATGAGTAGTTGTTATTAGTACAATCACGTTTTTTTTTTCTTCATATTACATTAGCTCATACTTACAGTTTGATAATTATATTCCCGTTTTCAATAATTTATCCATATGTAATATATAAATTCGTGTCCACATTTTTCATACTTTTAATATGAAATAAATGAGTCCCTAGTAAACATATATAGTAAAAAAAAAAATATTTATAATCTAATGTATATTTATATGTTGGAGTTTTAAAACAACATATATATTGTATTTTTAAGTTATAAAGTATAAGGGAGTATTTGTTTAATTTATAAACTTATTAAAAAATATGAAAACTTATAATATTACACTTAACTGTATACAATTTTTAAAAATTTACCCACAAAAGTTTTATTAATTACTCCCTCTTTTTTTAAGTTTTTGTTTTCACATATTTGACACCTATGTTTTTATGTGTTTTTCTTCTCAAACAAATTTCTCTACCAAATTGATTAAAGGTTGACAAAAATCAATTTAATTTTGACTTTTATTAACCAATCACATCACACGATTTTGCTTACGTGGCAAAATCAAGCTCTTCTATTGGTTTAATTTTTTTTTCAATGAGAAATGTTTTGCAAAAACGCTCCAAAATGATGTAATTCTTTTATTATATAAAAAAGATATGTTCGCTTTATACACCGTCCGAAAAAAAATTGTAATGAACGACCTAACATGTTTTATTTAGTATTTAGTTAAGTTTTTCGATAATAAGTTAACCAAACTATAACTTTTTTTAGTTCAGTTAGATCATGCGTAATAGATGACCCACGACCGAGTCTTCGCTGCCACCTTGGCATGCAAGACGCGTCTTACATTATTAAGGTCATCCTGGACGATCCAGTCTTTGGTGAAACAAGGGATAACTCGGTCATGCAGACAACTGAGTTGGAAGTGTTGTTGTGTGTGTGAGTGTGTGTTTATTAAATTGTTTTGGTGGAATATATTTGTGTTTAAATGGTGTATATTTTAGTTGTGAATTTGATCGTTTTATTGTACTAAGTTAATTGTGAAGTTGGTTATAAAAAAGAAAGCTGAATTGACTCTGATATGAAAATGGTGACCGCAAACACGAGGGTTCCTTACTTATTACACTTGGCCTTAGGAAATTGTAGTGATATACTTATATGATGAGCAGTTAAACATACAATCTCAAACCTTTATAAACTGTTTTTACCATCCCAAAGTAAAAGAAAAAAAAAAGTACTAATAGAGAAGAGAATATTAGATCAAGGGAATATCTAGGAAGAAGAGTAACAAGAGATGTTAGTTGACAAGAAGCCAACATCACATTTTGTAGTAGTAGTATTTACTCTAGTAGTATAAATTAAGGATGCGTGTTTTGCTCTCACCCCACATCTTTTTTGTTTGGATTCCAAGTTGTCGACCCACCATTTTTTTTTTTATCTCAACCCATGTTTACCGCACCTTCTCTTCTCTTCTCTTCTCTTGTGCCTCCAAAACTAAATATATACCTCCTAGCTAGCTAGCTACATGTTATCAATTAATACTAGGCATTGCGGTTACACCACCTTATTATATCATCAATCCTTAATTATTGTCAAAGGAACAACAAGTGTTCATTGGAGCATCAAAAACTTACATGAGACAGGTAACTTGATACAAAAGTTTGCAGATAAAAAGCATTCTCTAAAGCTAGTTGATTGGACTAATATATTCAGGTTATACTTGAAAATATTTCTCTCAGGCTACACGCAGTAACACGAATCCCTTGTCGATCGTGTGTCGATCGAGCACCAAGGGCGATCGATCCCCTTGGTGTGGGTTGTATCGATCGTGCAAAAAAAAACATGTATCGTTCGTGTGAACGATCGACAAGAACAAAGGAAGAAAGTAGCTAGCCGTTGAGGTGCAAACAAAAAAAAAAAAAATGTATCCGTTGTAAAAAAAAAAATTACCACTAAAACTATCCTATAAATATACAACTTATTTACACACAAATCTCACACATTCTCTATATCCAAACCAAAAAATCCTACTCTATATTTACACACTATGAGTTTTAATTTTTACGAGCTATTCATTGCCGATTCACATCGGATGATGAAAATGAAATTAGTACCGAGTTTATGATGTTTGCGGAAGACTGTTGGGAGGCTTTTCAAGCATCACAAAAGGTCTCACGAACCCAAGTTATTAGGGATCGTGTGGGTGCTCATAACCGTTTAGTGGATGCTTACTTGGCGAGAACCCAAGATACGGCTATCAAGCATTCCATGATCGTTTCCAGTATGAACGAAGACTATTCACACGAATCGTCCGAGATATAACCGATCATTCACCTTATTTCCAACAAACTCCTAATTGTACAGACGTACTAGGTATTTCTCCATTGATGAAGTGTACTTCGTCAATCCGTCAATTGGCATACGGAGTCAATGCTGATGCTCTAGACGAATACGTGCAAATGGGTGCGTCAACAATTCGTGAGTGTCTCGAAAAATTTTGTGAGGTCATAATGGAGTTATATGGTGCAGAGTATTTGCGAAAGCTGACGGTTAGTGACGTTGACAAACTCTATGCTCATCACTACGAAACTCATGGGTTTCCAGGGATGATAGGTAGCATCGATTGCACAGATTGGCCGTGGGCGAATTGCCCACATGCTTTAAAAGCTCAATTTTGTAGGGGTGATCACGGGCAGGATCCTTTCATTTTATTGGAAGCGATCGCCTCCCAAGATTTATGGATTTGGCATGCGTTCTTTGGTGTTGCCGGGATGAATAACGACGTAAATGTTTTACGTGCATCACCTCTTTTCAATGATCTCAAAACAGGGAGAGCTCCGGATGTGGAATTCGTTGCTAACGGCGTGCCTTATAAACGCGGATATTATCTTGCTGATGGGATATATCCGGAATGGTCGGTTATTATGAAGTCCATTAAAAATCCAGGGACGAATGATGACAAACGAATATTGTATAAGACGATGCACGAAGCGTGAAAAAGATGTGGAGCGTGTTTTTAGTGTACTAAAGAAGAAGTGGCTAATGATTAAATATCCGGCTAGAGGGTTTGACAAAAAGCGTCTATCGCATATAATGTACACATGTATCATATTACATAATATGATAATTCAGACGAACAAGCGCGATATCTCCCGTATTCTTTCCAAAGAGAGCAAAGGCACCGTTCTTATGATCCCATTAGAGCGCATGTGGAATCGTTGGAAATTACCTAGGAGATATGCGACAAAACAACTCATCTTAGCCTCAAAGCCGATTTGGTTGAAGACATTTGGCATCGTCAGAATCAAAACTAGTTTAGTCGTTGTATTGTCGTAATGTTTTAATTTTATTTGAATTATTATGTAACGTTTTAATTATTAATGAAATTTTATTTTGTGTTAAAATTGTTAAAAAAAAAATAAAAATAAAATAAAATAAAATAAAATTATCCAATCGCCCTACCTAATCGCCTGCAGTCATGGAGAGAAACGTGGCAGGGAAAAGTAGGGGGATTGAATCCCCCTACTGTGGGCAGCCTCATCTCTTTTCATCTTAGAGGAGGCAAATTCTTCACAACATTTGTGACACGTACGTACGTGCTTCTCAAGTCTCAAGGACACCATTATCGCTGTAGTTTTACGTATTTGAACAGGTTACTTCATACATGCATAGTGGTAGAAGCACCATAGAAAGATATCTCTAGCTAGTTTCTAGAGAATTGGCTTGTCTATTGATACTATATAATAGGGAATTGATACTTACACCATATCTTTTGATGCATGCATCACAATTTGTGTATTATTTGTACCGTACAATACTGTAATGCATAAATTGTGGTGCATGCATAAAAAAATGTGGTGTGAGTATCACCTCCCTATATGATATGATGGGAATAAAGGAGTTATGTGTAACCCAAGTGTTGTTTTTTCCTTTCAAAATAATGGCTTGATAAATAATAATAAGCCGAATATATGAATCTTTGCACATGATTATTGAATGTGGGAAAAGTCTTAACAATAATCATGACTGAGATCATGTCACAAATTATAATTCTTCACATGGTATACCTATGGACAATAATACAGTTACCTGTTTTTATTAATTTGATTGGTATATATTACTATTAAGATTAAGAGGAGGGTATTTAACAAGAAGATACTGCCGGTCTTGTGCAAATGCTTAACAAATAAATAAGAGAAATATTATTATTAGTAGCCAACAAACACCATGTGTATTCTCTCTGCTTTTGTCCCCTCCTTTTTACAATTAATATTCTTCTTAGCTTTCTACTTGAGCTTCTTTATTTCCTTAGCTTAATTGATGCACAATTAATACTATCAAAAGTAAATAAAAAAGGACATATATGTTAAGTTGTTGATGACATTTCACTTAACTACAACATACCAACTATATATTACTTGTTCTTGCATCATTCATTCATATCATAACATGCATACATACATTCTCATGTTTTTAGGGCACTAGCAACCATGATCCCATATCTCAACCATACTTCACCACCCATCAATAATATCATTCCACCTCATCTCATATCTCACCATACTTTTCTAGTGGCAACCATGATTCCATACCTCACCTAATTTTATTTTTTTATTTTTTGTATTCATAATTATATTAAACAATTTAATAAAAACATAATATTTCATTAATAATTAAAACAAAATTACATAAAACTTAGAAAATAACTAGTCATCGAGGTATGCTAAGTCTTGAACCGCTACATGCTCCGTAAGATCATATCGAAGACGGTTATGGATATCTTCGCCGAGTAACTCCTGTAGTACAAATCTATCCGGAGGTTCACCCGTTACGAGTTGCCGAATGGCCGATGTGCATTTTTGTAACGCCGTGAAACTTTTTTTCCCCTCGCGTCTTGGCCCTCTTGAAACAATTCAAATCTCGCTTCAACATCACCAACAATTCTTAAAAGCAAGCTTTTATTCATTCGAAATCTATCACGAAAAACATGGTCGGGAAACTTTGGTCGTTCGACGAAATAGTCATTCATTAGAGTTTGTAATGCTTCTTCACGAAAGCGATGAGAGACTGCCGGGTTTTGGTAGTGCTTGAGCTTGCCGTGTCTTCAATGGAATCGCGCACGGCTAAAAAGGTTGATAGGGTACTACCTGTGGATAACAACAGTTCGGAAGACTCGTCGGGAAAAATTAACTCGTCCTCGGATGAATAAGAGGAGGATGAAGACATTTTGTTTAGAGTGTTGTAGTTGATTTGAATAAAATGTGATTTGAAAATGGTGATTAAAGTGTATATTTATAGGGGATTTTTTATTTATTTATTTATTTTATTTTTTTGAAAAGCTTTCAAACGGCTACTTTTCTAGCGGTTGCCCAACGGATACATTTGCTTCACTCACCAAACCGAATCGGCAAAGATTGCCGTGCAACCTTGAAACGGAGCCATGCCTAATTGGTGGCACCGGTGTTGCCGTGCGGTATAGGGCCAAACCGTGATCAAACCATGACCATTGCCAGTGCCCTTAGAATCATGAAAAACATGATACAAGTTAAGATAATATATGTTCCCATTAGATTAGATTAGATAGGATGGATATGAATATTGTACAGTATATTGGAAGTGGAAGATGGGGTAGGTTAATATATGTATGCATAAAGCAAATCTCTTTTGAATTGATTTGATGACACTTAAAAACTGATATAACAGGAATATATATTATTATTTCATTAATCACTCCAAAGATTCAAACCAAAAGCAAACCGTAAATTAATCTTAAAAACTGATACATGAATGTAGGATCAATCATGATTCTGTATGTTAACAAATAGTATTTCCTCATGTTCTCATCATTCCTTAATTTTTCCTATCTTTTAATCATCATTATAGTCTAACACATTAAACCGATTAAGGATTCATATGCACAAAGTCATCAAGTTACTAGTGAAACAATAATAAAAAAGGAAACATGCTAGCTAGTAGTATGTATGTTATAGAAAATGTTAAGCAAATGGAGAAAGCATCATTGCTAGAAGAAAGTTTCAAAGAAAAAGAAATTTGGACTTCATGACATGTAACCATTATAAGCTTGAAAAGGATAGAATAGTCGCCAATTAAGAATTTATTTCTCTAAGAGCACAAGGTGTGGTGCTAGTTAAGGAGGGTTAATTAAGGTTTAACATGGGCATGTTAACCATACCGTCTCCCAAGTTAAGGGGGTGTTAACATGCCCATGTTAACACCTTAACGTTAAGTTGGGTTTTTTTAATGAGGGGTTGTTTTTGTAAATTGTTGGTGAGTTTAGGTTTAACTTGTGTAAGCTATGATAAGGGGTGTTTTTTTGTTGAGTTAATGTGAAATGTTAAAGCTGATATGACGCTGACGTGACATGGTATTAAGGTTTAACCTAGGTCACCATACCTAGTCCTCTGATACAAGTGGCATTATAAAACATGAAACTAAAAATAACTTTAGATATATATTTTTTCAAGAACCATAAAAAGAGTAGAGTTAAATTAATGGATGTGGTTGGGTATAAATGTATTAGGCACGATTGTGCTTAATTAAGTTTAATGTAAGCAAGTAACATTGATTAGTTGTATCGGATCAAGAAACTACGGATGAGGTTTTCCTTAGTCAGATTATCCGGAATGGCAAGTATTTGATTCAGATGTGCGTGGTCCAGCCGAGGTCCTTGTAATCATTTTCAACATTTTATCTAGCAATGTTTATGTAGTATTTATTAGGATGTGTGACTAATTGACTATTAAGCCATGCACCTTGGTTATTAAGAGGAGGACATAGACATAGAGATGGACATGCATTGACAATCTCGCATTCATCTTCCACCCCACCACACGTCTTCTCCATTCTCTCCACAAAAAATTTCATTTCATATAAATCCAATTAGTATTTATAAATAGATAAGAGATCGAGGTATACTCTTCCCTACCAGTTCACAATCGTACGGAACCTGCATTATATTAATGTGGCCGACCCACATACAACGTGCATTGTCAAACTGCTACACCCACATAATTTTAACTCTGCTATAAGACTTGTATATATAGACGAGTTACTGATGAACTGAGCGATTCTTGTGCATGGTTAAATAGAATAGATAATTTAGTCGCAAGCAATGTTTTGAAACCCGGGTTTGTGATCGACCCGGCCAAGACACTGGGTCAACCGCCGGGTCAACCCGCATATGTCCAAACATCCATTTCTAATTGTCCAAACACTAGTTTTGCAGTGAAAAAAAAGCAAAGAACCATTTTTCATGCTCTAAACAACAAATCAAAGGTGGACAAGGATATAAACCTGCATACCTGCATAATTTTCTAAACAACCATAAATGCTACGGGATTACATGTTTCATACTTCAAAAGGCATAAATCCTATGAGATTACAAGTTTCATACTTCTAAAGACATGCATCCTACGAGAATTACAAGTTTATTTTTTAAGGTTTTGCATTAAAAAAATGATAAAAACCAAACCCGGCCGGTTTTCAAGACCCGGGTCACTTAAAACCCGCCGGGTCTAAACGGTTGACCCGTTTTTTAAAACCCGGGTTTTTTTTACCCGTTTTTTTGTCCGGAACCGGTCCAACCGGTTAACCCGGCCGGGTCGACCCGGGTTTCAAGACATTGGTCGCAAGTAACCTGTTTGTGCTTCATGAAAACGAAAGAGGAGTTGATCAATGTCGAAGTATTTTTTTGTGGGTTGTCACAGCTATCTTTCAGCCTTAGGAATAAGCCTTCTAGATACCTGCTAAGATGTACAACGCGTTAGTCTGCGGGTGTTATCCGGGACCCGACTCCGTAAGAGTAAGTATGTGTTTTACTTAGAAAGGTATAGTATAAATGTGTGTGTGTAGAAATGATACCTTTGTCTCCAACTATTGTATGCGTATTTATACTACACGATGTCACTTATCGGTCCCTGAGACCGGATTGTACTTTATGGGACCACTTTGCCGTCGGGTGACACATGCCGACCACGATCTCTGGTGTACTTCGACATTCGGAGAATGAGGCAATTGCGTCGGGAAAGGTGCCAAAGGTACTGTCAGTCAACTCTCCGGCGGTAGCCTGTAGGAGTGTCTATCGGAGAACCTTTCGGTAATGTCAGAGGTCTTTCGTTGACCGAAGGACCATATCGTCGTCATGTCCCATATCATGTTATTTGTTTTGACAAGTGATGTGATACTTAACCTAGTCGTTCTTGAGCCATTCGGGTCGATTGGCTTGACTTTAGCTTCGCGGGCTACTCTTGGGACAATGAGCCCGGGCCCATTTAGTGAGCGGGTTAAAATATTTTACCGAAAATCGTGGGATTTTGCCACGTGGCGGACGCGTCGTGGTGGACGGTTTAGATTCATCCGCGTCGATATCGACTGCGATAGGATGTTTCGTGTCCCCACCTTTTTGGCCTATATAAAGCGTTTTCACCTCATTAGTAATTTCTACTTTTACTTTTCAATTCCTTCGTCCTCTGTTTGGCAAACCTTTCGGCAAGTTCAGGTGAGTTTCATCCCATTATTCCTCCGTTGTTTTTAGATTGCCTTCTTGTCAATATCCAATGGCCTCACGGTTCAGTAGCATCCTCCGCGATCTGACTCCCAATCGATATGCATGTGTATTCTTCCTGCTATCCGAAGGGGAACTTGAACATATTATTAGCGAGTATGGTATTCCCGATTTACATCCCGTTTGCCTCCGTGAGTTTACTATGAACAACCTTCCCGTGATGCCATCGGACTTTATGAGCGATATTTTGCATTCTCCGGGGTCAGAGTTCCTTTTTCCACATTTCTTTTGAGCGTGATCCGATATTTTAAGGTGCACATTTCTCAGTTAGTACCCATCGGATTAAATAGGTTAGTTATGTTTGAGATCTATTGCCGAAGCTTAGAAGTTGAGCCCAGCGTGAATTTGTTCCGGGTTTTCTATACTTTGAATAGCGAGGGGCATTGGTTTTCCTTTCGGAGGAGGGGCTGGAGGGGAGTCTCGTAAGCGTCTTTTAAGGAAACATGTTCAAGCCTAAAGAACTGGAAGGATAGCTTTTTCTTGATTGATCGGAGGGCAATCCCCGATGCCATGCCGTGGAGGCATCCGGATTGAACGTTTGAATAGTGCTCTGGGAGGTTTTAGGAAGGTGATGTTAGAGGTGTGTGAGGGGTAGTTGAGCTCCGACCGGTTCATTCCGGACTTTTGTTTGAGGTCGGGTTGACTAGAGTTTGGAAGCATTAGGGTTTAGTGTAGAGTTCAAGGATATTGACAAGAATGGTATCACGACCATCTTTTTTTTTTTTTTTTTGTCGTGACCCGCTTCTCTTTCTTGTGTAGTTATCACCATGTCCCGGTATCTTCGTTTGAGGTCGGAAGCGAGGGGGTCCCGGTTGGGTAGGGCGTCCGATTGGTGAAGGAGAATTCCTCAACCGTACTTCGGCCATTGAGGTCGATCAACCTGTTCTGAGGTGAGCGAATTGAGAGGATTGTAGAGAGGGCGAATCCGCGTGCTCAAAGCTAAGGAAAAGAAAATGAAGCAGGCGGAGAAGAGGCCTACCGGTGGGCCCTCATCCATGTTGAAGAGGAGAAGGCAGGTGTCCCCTTCTATTGAGGTGTTGTCCAGTCCGGAAGATTCCCAGGACACTCATTCGATTTCTCCCATTAACACCTTGAGGCCGGATGATATCGCGGAGGATACTGGACGAGACGACGAGGGTGATCAAGAGGGAGGATCTTACACGGGAGGGATCTTTGTCCGTCGAGGATCCTCCGATTCTCTCGGAATCTACTCCTAACCCTGCGCTCAGGTATGCTCCCTTTTTCGTTAGAATGTTACCGTTCTTTTATTTCGACTTCATTTTCTGCAGAGGTTGAAGCTGGGGTGTCGAGTGAATGCGGAGGAGACTCTCCGGCAGCCGGGACCTTACAGAAGATTATTCAGGAGGTATCCATCGTCCTCGATCCTTTCCTTGCTCTTTTTGTTTTATTATTATATATTATTATTATTTTTTATATATATTATTCGTTTGCGTAGGTTTGTTTGGACGAATGGGTTCAGGGAACTTTTATCCCATTTGGGGTTTAACGGCCAACACGAGCACGAATGAGCCTACCCTCTGTAGAGATATGATGGCTAACCTTGCTCCCCTTTATTCGCTTCAGAACAAGATGATCGTGGACGAAAGGGCTTTATATAGGGGGTGGTTTGAATTGTGCCACGGCTCCCTCGCATTCGCGAGAAGTCTTCGCGGTTTGGCGATTGAGCCGTCGTTATCGCGGGTGCACCGAGCCCATTCTGCTTGCTCCGGGCTTGAGCCATTGCTTTCCGAGACCCGAGCTAGCCTTAATTCCCAAGCTGCTATCAATGAGAAATTGACCGTGATCACCCGAGGCCCTTCGGAGGTTCACCAAGCTTGTGAGAAAAAGGAAGGGGATTTGAAGGCGAAGCTGGAGGGTTTGGAGGCCGAGGTTGCGATCTTGAAGGCTAAGGATCTGGGCAGGTCGAGAGGATCGTGTCATTGGAGGAGTCGTTGGAGAAGAAAAATTAGAGCTAGAGGAATCGAGAGAGAGGCCTCGGACTTGAGAAAGAATATGCAAGAAGTTGCCATCGGGCCGGAGGAGATCTTTGCGTTTCAACTACGTTAAAGAGTTGATCCTACGGTGATTCGTAGGTTCTGGGGTAGTAAGGAGTATCGGCAAGCACGGGGCGTTTTCAATACTGCTATTGATTCTGGCTGGTTGGGCGGGGTCCGGGAGGAACGATCGGCGAAGAGGTCGAAAGGATCGTTCTTTCGAATGATTTCTATATGGAGGCGTGCGTATGGAATTTACTAAGGTTTATGATGCGATGTTCACCCGAAGCTACCCGTATATAGAAAAAATCAAGAGATCCTATCATCTTCCTTTGGCTGATCTGATGAACATTCTTCCCGAGGGGACCGGGGCCACCCCCGGAGCTGGAACTTCCGGAGGATCTTAGCTTCCACCTTGCTTAGCTTCCGGAGGATCTTAGCTTCCACCTTTGTTTGTAGACTTTGGTGGGCCTTCGTGCCTTTAGGTTGTAATTTGAATCATTTATTCTTGCACCTTTGCAATGTAATTTAGGCCATTCGTATTTCCGAACGGCCCTTTGTGACATGTAATTAAACAATTTATCCATGCACTTCCGTAATATTATGCGGGTAGTCAGGTACATCAGGACAACCAATTTTGGTTACCTATCCGTGTATGCTTGTGTGTGCATTTTATATTTTTGCTAGTGACTTGGCACTTTCGGCATTGAATTGAGTCCGTGAGTGAATGTACTCCGGCCTTCCCTAGTGACTTGGCACTTTTTGGGGGTAAATTATGCATGTAAGTAAATATACCCCGGCCTTCCCTAGTGTCTTAGCACTTTTGGGGGTAATGTTTACTGTTGGTAAATCTACCACGGTGGCTCATCCACTGGCGTCGTCACGCCTCGGGGTATCTATCTTTGTTTGGGCATATATGCCTCGGCTCATCCCTTAATGTCTTAGCATTATTGGGGTATGCATCGCCTACCGATTGGTATGTGGCCTTCCACTAGTGTCATTGCACTTACGGGGTAAATTAATTTTGGTTGAGGGTTTTGGATCTGTGATCGGAGGTAGCTAATCTCATAGGTCCGCCCTTAAGCTTTGAGATATGATCATGGAAAATTTTCCTCCTCCGTCATAGGTAGGGGAATGTATATCATTGCTTACTGAAAGTGACAATAAAGTAGTTCATGCCCGTAGGCTTACAATGCATACATTTTTTTAAAGAAAACATTTCTTCAAATTCATGGCGTGCCACTTCCAGGGCACTTCCTCTTCATCCAAAGTTTCCAACTTGTACGAGCCGTTGAGATTTGCCTCTTTGATCCGATAGGGGCCTTCCCACTTGGGTCCCAATTTGCCTTGATCTTGGCTCTGGCTGGCCTCGTTTTTCGATACACAAACTCCACGGCTTGAAGAAACCGGTAGGTGCTTTACGGTTGTAGTACTTTTCCAATTTCGTTTTGTATCGGGCCTCCATCACAGCAGCTTCTTCCTCCGTTCCTCAGAGCGTGTCGAGGTTGAGACGGATATCTTCTTCATTTTGTTCTCTGATTCGGCGGGGATCGTCCTCTTGAGCCCTTCCCTTATCCTCCTTACTTTGCGTTGGCATGCCTATCTCTGCCGGTATGACCGCTTCGCTCCCATAGGTGAGGCTGAAGGGTGTTTCTCCGTTGCTAGTCTTGATGGATGTCCGGTGTGTCCAAAGGACATTCGGTAACTCGTCCACCCATCAGGCTTTTGCGCGCCCCAACCTCGTTTTGATTCCCTCCATCAAGCTCTTGTTGGCCCTTTCTACCAATCCGTTGGCTCTTGGATGGGCCACGGTATTAATCTGCTTGATGTTGAGTTTTCGCACCGCTTTTGAAGGGTTGTCTACAAATTGCTTAGCGTTGTGCTGTGGCGATGATGGCGGGGAGGCCGAAGCGGCACACTATGTTATCCCACACGAACTTCGTGACATCTTTCCCCGTAATCTTTGCTAGCGGTTTGGCTTCGTCCACTTGGTGAAGTAATCGATGGCGACTAAGAGGAACTTGACCTTCCGGTAGATGGTAGAGGTCCCACTATGTCCATACCCCATTGGTAAAAGGGCCATGGGGCCATGATGGGTGTTAGTTTAGTTTTGGAAGGCGTGGTACTGGCGAATGGATCGGCGGGAGTCACACTTGATTATTCGTTTCTAGCATCCCGGTGCATTGTAGGCGATGTACCCTTGCCGCATGGCTTTCGCCACGACCGAGCGCGGACCGGAATGCATTCCACAAGCTCCCATGTGTATCTCCCTTATAACGTAGTTTACTTGTAAGGGGCCCACGCACCTCATCATGGGTACCAAGTAGGCTTTTTTGTAGAGTATACCATCTTCCATGACATATTGGCTGATTTTCATCCTTAGGTTGCGGGCTTCATTAGGGTTTGCCGGCCAAATTCCATCCTCAAGACATTGGATGATAGGAGTCATCCAGTTGTCTCCTTCTTCTTCAACGACATTATTAACTTCCTTGCTTTCAGTCGACCTTTCCCTTAGCACCTCCACTAGCACTTCCTTCGTTAAGTGGTCCAAAGCGACAGTGGCTAGTTTACTAAGGACATCTGCCTTTTGATTTTGACCCCTAGGGATGTTCCGGATGGTGAAGTTTTCAAAACTAGCTATGTACTCTTTTGCTTTTGCTAGGTATTTGATCATACTTTCGTGACTAGCCACATAATCCCCATTTATCTGATTAGCCACCAACTTAGAGTCCACCCGGACCTCAAGGCTCTGGACACGCATACTCTCGCCATCCTTAGCCCTTGCCATGGGGCTTCGACCTCGTAATTAGTCTTTGTCGAACTCGATGGCGTAAGTGAACTCCATTCCTCGGATTGATTAGTACAAGGCGCTCCGGGCCTTTACTATTGGAGGCTCGTCCGTATACAAAAGCCATTTCTCCTCCTCCTTCTTCTTCATCGGGTGATTGAAGTACTTGTCGTTACTTTCTCAGATGGGAGCTTCCGGCGAAGTCGCTAACACCGACCTTTGATTGCGTTCCGGGGCTCGTAAGTTATGTTGTATGCTCCCAGCTCCACCGAGTACTTAGCCAACTTCCCGGACTTCGGGGCCCGCTTGTTGAGGATCTGCTCTATTGGTTGGTCCGTGATTACCTTTATAGGGTGTGCTTCGAAGTATCTCCGGAGCCTTCTCGACATGTGCAAACCGCGCTAGCTTCTCGATCGGCGTAGTTCCTCGGCCGTTGAGTGTTCGACTTACATAACGGATGGTAATTATCTTCCCTTTCTCTGCGTGAGGAGAACCGCCGCTTCCTCCGGTACGCTAGATACACGTCTGATGTTTCCTTTGCCGTTGGCGTTGTTAGTGAGGGAAGATCCGTTATCAACTTTTTCATCTCTTGGAGCGCCGACTACTTCTCTTCCGTCCACCGATACTCTTCCTTATTCTCCTTAGTGATGTTCTTGAGTGTTTCGAAGAATGGTAAGGATCTTTCAAATTTGAACGAGCCAAGAAATCGATTGAGTCCGCCAATTTCGTTTGAGGCTCTGCATTTCTTTGAGGGTCTTCGGCGATTGCATGTCCATTATTGCCTTCGTCTTCTTTGGGTTTGCCCGAATTCCTTCTGAGGTTACCATACTAGGTTAAATATACTTTTGGTTTACCAGTGCTGACAACTTTATGTACCCAATTGTTGCTTTATCGTCCTTTGATAAGATTGTGCTTATCTTCCCAAGAAGTTTCCCGCTAATTCATCAGAGATTAAATTGCTCTTTAGAGATATGTCTTCAGGGTCATTGAGACATTTTTCATATCTCAGTGACTCTGGTGTTGTTTGCAGCTCCTTATAATATACTCCCTGACAGTGCAACAGCTTGTAAAGTGTTTCTTCAGTTGGTCCTCGACTTCCCTGAAGCTTGACTGTTGATTGAGCTTTATACAACTCTCACTGATTTCTTATATCAGTGAGTTACATCCACTGATGATCATTAGTGAGTTTCATTCACTTAACCATCAGGGTGTGATACTCTCTTATAACCATCAGGGAGTAATACTTTCTGATAACCATCAGAGAGTAAGACCTTTGATTTCTATCAAAGGATGTCTTACTCTCCAATCCTTATCAGTGAGTGATGTTCTCTCTAATCCTTATCAAAGACTTAATAAATTAGGCTATCTTATGTTTAACTTGTCAAAGACAATTGGGTTGAAAATCAGACCCAACAGTTTCATATGTTTTTATACGTTTTTGTTTGTTTTCTTACGTTTTTATGTGTTTTTATTCGTTTTGTACGGATTTGTATGTTTTTGTACGGTTTTGTACGTTTTTGTATTGATGAAAACGTAATAAAACATATGAAAATGGACGAAAACGTATAAAAACGGATGAAAACGTATTAAAAAAATGAAAACGTATAAAAACAGATGAAATCGAATAAAAAACGGATGAAAACGTATAAAATGGACGAAAACATATAAAAACGTATGAAATTGCAAGAAAACGTATAAAACTAACTAAAACGTATAAAACGGACGAAAACGTATAGAAACGGATGAAAACGGATAAAAACGAATGAAAACATAAAAAAAACCATATAAAAACAGACGAAAATGTATGAGAATGTAAGAAAACGTATAAAAACGGATGAAAACTTATAAAACGTATGAAAACGTATAAAAACATATGAAAACATATAAAAACAAACGAAAACGTATAAAAGCAGATGGAAGCGAATAAAATGGACGAAATCGTATAAAACGGA
The DNA here is from genome assembly GCA_910596185.1 of Chrysanthemum makinoi. NCBI lineage: Eukaryota > Viridiplantae > Streptophyta > Magnoliopsida > Asterales > Asteraceae > Chrysanthemum > Chrysanthemum makinoi. The sequence continues at coordinate 20,036,935 of OU343221.1, forward strand.
CAAAAATAGTAAAACAAATTTATGTTAGGCATATTTACACCACAGTTAGAGGTGGCAAAATGTGTCAAAAGCAAAAGATAAATGGCAAATTTTTAAAAGATTTTGGCACATTTAGCCTCATTCTTTTTTGAAATTGGCACATATAAGCCCATTGAAAACTTAAATGGGCACTAACGGCACATATTTTTTTTCTCAATTATAGAACATTTACGATCGTTAAATTTTTTTTATATATATATAATATATTTAAGTTTTTTAATATAAATAAGATATTACGTTTAAGAAATTTATTTCGTCATTTTAGGTCTTTTATTAAGCGATTTGTATAACATGTGCCCGTTTGGCCCGTGTCCCGTTTAAGCCCATGCCCATTTTAGCCCTCCCGGCCCACCCGTTTTGCCACCTCTACACAGTGATGTATTTTGGACGTTACTCGGTCATCAATATGGTTATAGTGTGCATACTTCACTAAAAACTAAAAGAAACCTTTATTTTAAAGAACCTTAATTTGGGAATCTGTTTCCATCATCTAATATGCATTTCACACTTTTCATCACATTTATATGTATGAATATGAAATGCGAAAAACAAAGATGAAGCACTAGCATAATTGGGATGGATAACTAAAGTCTAAAAGTGACAGGATTGGAGGGGCCATAAGGAGATTAGGCATCGAGTGATTCTACATTATCATCATCATCAAATCACATACAAGATAGCAAGCAGCCAGCCAAGGAGCGATTGTGACATAAAGTTCCGAAACTTAAATGCAGCAAATACATTCATTCATTTTTAGTGTACACCGACTTGAGCATATCCGTCTCTCATCTGTATAATAATCATATTATGACACAACCGGTGCATAATAACAAAATTTGATCATATACATTTCTCCTTACTACTTGTACTTGGAACTCTATTAGTCAAACCAAAAGTTGTATGATTGAGTCGGGTCCATTCACCAGCTGCCTGCAAGTGCAAATGGTACAGCTTGCTTACCGGCCCTACTCACATTAATCATCTCCGTCTTAATCTTTTGAACTAACGTAGCTGCTTCTCCCTTTAGTTTTCTTGCCAACTCAATCTCTCTGTCAAAAAAACCATGCCACGTTTCTCAGCTCATCATCATAGTTTATTTTTTTAATTTCCAAGTAACCTTAATTGTAAGGGGGGATTATATAATAAAACAACTGGAAGACCATGCCATACCTCGTTAATTATCATTCGCTTCTTTTTCAACCCTTCCTTCACTTTGAGGGTTTTTTGGTCTCTTTTCCTCTTTTCTGTATGCTTCTTCTGGACTGATCTTCCGACCAACGAGGGTTGTTCCTTAAGTGCAAAACTTTTTGCCACGTGCCCCAAGTGAAGCTTCTTCACCATGAAAATGCTCTTCAGTTCCCCACGATGCGCACTGTAGGCACGTACCCACGAACAAAATGCATTATGAGCTAACTTCTTCATTTTCGCCTGTCAAAAGTCGCAACATTAATAAACAAAAAATTGCTAACTTAAAAGGTATAACTCACACCATTTGAACAACTGAAAGAAGCATAATAAAAAAATATGAATCAAAAGAATGCATCAAATTCTACCTCGGTAAAGATAAAAGATTCGAGGGACTTCTGCAGAGAAACTACCCATGGATGCATCTCTAATGTAACGAACTTTTTGACATGGTGTTGTTTCACACCATATAAAGGGAAACTATCCAAAAGTTTGAGCAGTGGGTATTCTGTTAACATTACACCATGTTTCTTCAGCTCTTCCAGGTAATCAACCTCAATGGGTTGGAGAAATAGCAAAGAATCCCCCTTTTCACCCAAACGAGCAGTTCTTCCAACCCTATGAACATATTCAGTCGCCTCCCCAGGGGAATCATATTGTATGATGCATTTGACTTTTGGAAAGTCTAAGCCTCTAGCAGAAACATCGGTGGACAACAGAAGAGCTGATTTTTCGGTTTTAAAGGCATTGAAAGTTTTTACACGATCTTCATGCTTCATGTTTCCATGTAACCTCAAAATGTTACATTTCACAAATAGCTCCCTTGTTTCTGTGTCTGATTTTGAATTTGATAATCCATGGAATTGGCTAACGAGTGCATGATGAAAATCTACAGCATCACATGTTGAGAAGAATACGACAATCTGAAACCAAAACAAACAAGTTGTTCTTTGTAAATTTGATTTATCACTACTCTTTTATACCAACATCATTCAGCAAAATACATAGCCAATAAAAACTGGTTATACTGTCCATGAGAAATTTCCCTGATTTAATTGGGATTTGAAAAACAAAAATTACAATTCATTATTTCTAAGAGAATATGTTAAAATAGCACAAGGGAAGACGATTAGGAATTAAAAACATCAGTGACACTGCCTTCAGACTCGCAGCAGAACTATAATTAGTCAACTGGAGGAAGAAAATCTTATGGTCCTGTTCTGAGAAGACATAAACATGATGTGTGCTATAATGTACTCCATTCTCTATCAGATCTCTTATTTTGACTTGCAAGGTCAAACTTTTCTTTATCGAAATAATAATCATTACTTATTCATCCATATATTTGACACAGTAAAACTATACATTCTCAGGAAACATCTAAAAAAGGGAAAACAAATGTAGCGTGGAGTCGTGTGTGTAAAGCCAAAATTCAAGGTGGTTTGGGTATTGAATCTATGGGACTCCTAAATGTAGCTCTATTGGTTAAGCACATGTGGAGCAAAGAAGCTAGATAAGTCTTTGTGGGTAAAATGGGTAGTATTTGGGGCATTCCAATTAGCAGATCAGACGGTTTGAGATGAAAGACTTTATCATGAGATATAATAAAGCCCCATTTACTGTATGTAGTGGGGAATGGGAAGACAATTTCGATGAGGCATGACAAATGGAATAGCCGGTCCGTCATGCAAGATTATTCCTAAAAGTATATACGAAGAAAGATTTTGCCGATGACATAAGTGTCTGAAATGATTAAAGAAGGTGCTTGGAAATGGCCTTGGAGTGGTATGCAGAATATCCTATTCTTAAACATGTTCAAGTCCCTAATCTACAAGCTTCAGAACAAGACTCTGCCAAGCAATTTGACCAGTATTGGTGTGTTCTTAATGTACCAGTTACATGGATTCTCATCAACATTTAATGCACCAGTTGCATGCACACAGACTTTGGGAGGAAATAAAAACAAAAAATAATGAATGCAAGCTTCTTAACACATTTATGGGAAAATATAATCAGAGTTGATTAAAAGGCCGTGTATAATCAGTATCTGGAGCATACTGAGAAGACTGTTGTGTATTACTGTATATATATAGCAGATGTTTTTTTGAGGATAACTACTGCTGTTCTTCAAAATTCCGACTTGAGGAATGCGCATTTGATTACTCAAGATGACATCTGATGCATAGTAGTCAGTGTGGATATCTCTTTTGTATTTTGTAGTGTGAAATATATGTTTGTCTCAAACTGTTATATGTTAGGGATTAGGTTATTGGTATTAACACGCATAGATTTTTTAATTTCTTGGTCAATTTCCAATTTACTAAGGGAGTGTCGTTATATTTTGGTTTATCTGGCTCTTAATGTCGTGCCAAAAGAAAGGGATAATAAAACGTAGACCATACATGACCTTGTTAAAGATGATAAGGCAGCAAATAGGTTAATCAAATTTGTGTATGACTATACCTTTTGGGAAGCTTCTCCGGTGAATAGATTCTTTAGAACGGAAAGAAGCACCGCAAGGCGAGAACCACAGGGCACTGGATTACATCACGAGCCGTAAGAAAAATATAAAAGCAATCTAATTTTTAAACCATGAAAGCAATTTGCTTTTTAATAAGTAACTACCTTTGACATATCTCTGATTGAGTTGAGCTGGAAGCTTGTACTCCCCATCTGTCGTAACCCCTACTTTCCCCGAGTTCTCTAATTTTTCAATGGCGCTTTCTAATGATGTAACTTGTTTACTAGACGGTTCCATCTTCTTCTTGTCATCAAGGCCGATCATAACTGGATTGTCCAAACTAATATTTGCGAGATGATTGACCTTGTCATTCAAGGTTGCTGACAAGAGCACGTTTTGCCTCACAAATTCAGACGTGTTGTGCCTCGAACCCAATATTTCAATAATCTCCTCTATTTCTTTGCCGAATCCTAGCTCCAGGATCCTGTTGCAGAATACATACAGCAAACGGTTTTTAAATTAAAAATACGAAAACATTTAGTAGAAAGGAAGGTGAATGGATAGTCAAAGAGACCTGTCAGCCTCGTCGAATATAATGGAGCGCAAATTAGAATGCACGAACGATTCCGTGTGCTTCAAATGGTCCAGCAGACGCCCCGGAGTGGCAACAAGAATGGAAATCCCTTTGCGTAACCTGGCTTTCTCTTTAGACCTGTTTTCACCGCCCATGATATAGCCGGGAACAATCCAATGGAAGCGGTGGAGCAGCTTCTGGAGAGTCTCGTAGACTTGCATACAAAGCTCGTGGGTGGGAACGAGAACGAGAGCAAATGTGCCGCTGGAGCGTTGGATTCGGGGTTGGATGTTTTGGAGTTGGTGAATGAGAGGAGCTAGGTATGTTAGTGTTTTGCCGGTTCCGGTGGCCGCATTGACAAGGCTAATAATTTTATTGTTACATTAGAATCACAATTGACAAACATATATATATATTGAAGAAGGTAAGTAGAGGAAATTACACGTGTTTGCCGGAGAGAATGAGAGGAATGGCTTGGGATTGAATTATAGTTGGAGCTGAATATCCCATTCTATCTGTTTATCATTATTGTGTTCAATTTAAATTAAATTAGTGTACTTATTATAATGATTGAATTGAACACAATAATAATAAATAGTACCTCGGAGCTGGTCGCATAAGGCGGGATGGAGGCCAAGACTAGAGAAATCACATGATGCGAATATCTCCGTGGAATCATTTTCATTCTTCTTCTCCACCATTGTTTTTTTATTACTGCTGCTGCTTCTTTCTAGTTAGGGTTTATACCTGCAAACAAAAACCCCCAACCTAAATAAATTGCAATTTCTGAAAATGTCCCTCCTTTGTATTTTTATTTACTTTTGCACCACATAACTTTTATTACTTGCCCCTCCTTGTTCATTATTTTATTGGTCCTCCATTCTAAGGTTCCCCCGGGATAGTCCTCAGGGTCGACTTTTTGGTGCGCGTTTGGTATCAAGTGATAACTGTTGTTATTTTTACTCGTTATCTTACCCACATAACTTGCACGCAATGGGTATCTTGGTTATTTCGTCCAAAACACAATTTCACTGTTGGTCCCTGACTTTTTTTTTTTTTTTTTTTTTTTTTTTTTTCCCATTAACCCCACACACTCTCATTTCATAATACATAACTCACATTACACACATGCAAAACTTTCTCATCTCTTACACACATCTCATCTACCACCATCCCCACCACCACAACTCCCATTGTCTGACCTCCACCACCGTATGACCTCAGCACCGACTAAACTCACCACAACGCGAACTCACCACCCCAAACCTCACCCCCCGACGACACTCGCACCTCCACCGATAGCCCAACCACCACAGAACACGACCTCCGAGACCAACTCCCACCAAAAAAGGTTTTCAAGTTTTGAGTTATTTTTTGAACTTTTTAATAGATATATGACTATTAATCAAGTGTTTACGTTTTTCTTTTATATATCTATAGTTTTTATTTGTAGATATGCATTTTTTGAACATTTAGGTATCTTTTTTAATAGTCGCCACTTGCACCTGCCACCGTCGCCCAAAAGAGTTGTTACAACCCCTGTGTCGCCGGAAAAAGATTATGTCACCGTGTTGTTGCCGGAAATAGTTGTCGTTGTCGCTTGTGTTGCAATCACAAAGAAAGAAAGAAAGAAAAACTCATTTTTTCGGGGATTGTAAATTATTTGTAGATGATACATTTTTCAACTTTACTTTAATTTCATCTATTCTCAACTACATGATGGTTCCTTTGAGAGCTTGTTTTGGTTCTTTTTTCTTAATTTGATATTTTGGGTATGTTCATTTGTGTCATCATATTAGTGGGTTAATTTCTTTTTCTAGGTACCCAAATACTAATCTAAGTATTATCAACAATGGCTTAAATTACTCGAAAAGATAGAAAGAAAGAAAGATAGGAGGCGTTAGGGTTTTCTAAAGAGAGAGAGATAGATGGTGGTGAACATGTATAAGCAAAAACACACACTTAGACAATAAGCAAATGTCACAGACATCACACAAGTGAGAGCATTTGTATGGGTTTATACATCCAACATCTCACCCTACTGGGCTTGGGCTTGGATAGGGTTTCGGGAACTAAGGACTTATCTTGACTAACACATATAGCTTATTAGATTAGTTTAGTCTATTTAGCCCGATACTAGGCTATTACAAATTCTATCACAACGTACAATGTCCCTAACGGTAAAATGATCATCACTTTTATGATCCTAACGATTTTTTATTTATTTTTGTGTTGAAATTTCGCATCTTTTTAGTGGATATTGGCTTATTATAAAGAAGGTATAGTAGCTTTGATAAAAAAAATTTAGCCCAAAATTATAAAGTTTACATGAAAAATGATACAGAGTATGTGTTTACATGAAAAATGATAAAGTTTAACATGATTGGACATAAATTAGATAATTATTCCTGATTGCCTAGCAAGCCATGTGATGTGATATAAGGCGGGAAAGTAGAAAAAAGACAAAAACTGACTGAAGGACCAACAATGTAATGGGAAAAAAAAAAAAAAAAAAAAAAACTCAATAAAGGTTATTGTTTTGAATTATGAGTCACGGACCAAACAGTGACAAAAAGTGAAATTACAAAAAAAGCCCATGGTTTGAAAGTCAAATAGGAGAGATAACGAGTCAAAGTAACGACAATTACATATAACGGGGCTCAAAGGACCAAACAGGCACCAAAAAGCCGATCTTCGGGAGCATTCCTACGAATCCCGTTATCTGAGACCAAATGCACAATCCGCCCTAAGTTCAGGGACCAACAGTGTAATTTACCCTTATTTTTATAATAATTTTATTATTATTATTATCCAATCAATCAATCAGTCTCCTGGTTTACTTTCATCATCATCATCATCACCATAGTGCTGAATTGAAATGATGGAAACAGAAGACGGTGATCATCTTGAGAAAGGTTTACTTTCGAATGATGATGAAGAAGAAGAAGAAGTATTATATTCAGCTAGCTTTGAAGAGGAAGGTAGTGAGAATGCTTTTATTAGGCTCAAGACGTGCGAGTGGATCCTTTATTCGTTCCTCCTCATTTTCGCTTGGGGCTTTGGCTTCCTCATGCTCCTCTATTTGCCAATTCATCGATACGTCCTCCGTCGTACCATTCGCTCTCAACGCCTCTATCTCACACCAAATTCAATCGTATACAATGTCAGTTATTATTATTTTACATGCTTAATTATTATATTTAAACTAGTAGTAATCATTTTTATAATTTGTAGGTCACTAAACCAGCTGCTGCTCTTCCATGTAGTACTTTTGGGGCCTTGAAATTAGAGAAACATGTCCTCTTGCATTCCGTTTCTGATGTTGTCGTTCAACAAGGATATTTACAGTCTCGTTATGGTGTCTACTCTGTTAGGATCCAAAACGCAAGCCACACTGTGATCCAGATTCAAGGCATTGCCAATCCTAACCTATTCAGAAACGTACGTACCTATATCTTTACACTCAAATATACATCATTGTGAGAGATAGTTTAGTTTCATGTTTCTTGCTCAGGCTGTTTTGGCGCGCCTTTCAAATATCACTAATGAAACCTTTAGGCAAGATGTTGCTTCTTCTAGAAGAGTGTCCCATGCACCGGTATATCCCAAACTTATCATTTGCTGACCCCTAGGTTTTATATGTGTATTGATGCTGTTATCATTGTGTGTACTTGTTCGGCAGCTGTCTCCCTTAAAAGTGCCAACGCATGATACGCTGTCTCACGTTGGTGACTTTGCTGTACTACAAAAGCTAGACCAAGTTGGCAATTCTCTCAAGGTAAAACCTACCCTGTCCTTCAATATTCACATACTATGGTTCGGTTGTAAAACTCATTCATCTTTTGCTGGTGCACATTGCAGAGAGTTCAGTCATTGATTGAGGAGCGACAACAGAAAACATCTCAATGTAAAGATTGAGGTCGGTACGCTTATTGCCCTTATTGTTTACGTTTCTCAGCAACAAAATTAGCAGCTCGAGTTTTCTCCTTCACTAGCACCCAAAAAAAGAAAAACACTGTAAATAACATTAAGCAGGCACCTCAAGTGGCATAAGCCAGATGTATCCCTATTGCAAGTTCCATGCCTATGTCATTGATTCATCGCTTTCCTCGTTAAGGGCTATTTAGCAGGAAGAAGCTATCAACTCGTCTGGTTCCTTTTTATCCTAGTAATTTATTTGTGTATAGCATATAAACATTGCATCCATTCCAACCAAAATAGGAGCCGAGTAAATGATTTGTAAGTTCATGGGACCCCATATGAAACCAATCTGATCAGTTAGATGAATAGCAAACGAAGTGAGGCAGTCGAGGGGTATTTACAAATGATGGTGCCACCACTAAACCGACAAGTTTGTCTTTGCGTTATTGTCATCATAGTCTGTATTTGCATAAGAAATTTGGAATATTCAAATCACATGCCTAAAGAAATATGTAGTATTTCATATGTTCATTGTAAATTTCTTGTATTGACTTGTTTACATCATCGATGATTTCTGGTTGAATCGTGGTGATTCCTTATCAAGTTATATAAGATAAATGCGTATTTCTGCTTGCCTGTTTAAAAATGACCCTTTTATACACGCCATCTGTCTTGCCAGGAATCTGTGTTGTGCAGGCCAAAGTCCTAAAATGTAATCTGTAACGTGGGTCGTTTCGAAATTTATGAGCATTTTGTTTATTTATTGATAAGGATGCCTAATTTCTTAACGACTTCAATGTTATTGCATGAGGATAGGCTTGTGTATGTACATGGAATATTGGCAAACGGTCTCAATTGTTTGTTAAGACTCTGCATCTATCTTTCCCAGTTTGTAACCTACATAAGATTTGAGAAAATAACTTTTGATGCCTAAATAAAAATGCAAAACGAAGAACTTTATGTATCTGTTGGCGACTATTTCTAAGACAAATATCCATGTAAGTTACTTAAATTAAATCATATGTGTTAATGAACTGATAGGAATACAAGTCACTCTGTATTGCATGTAACTAGCATGGTCTTGACTCTTGATTATTGTATATGAACACTAACTGATCAGCATATGTTAGGATGCAAAACAACTATTTACATATGGGAACATGCTTATATTTGCTTGTACAATAATTTGCACCTATCAGCCCAGTCAATGGGGTGGTCCCTACGAATCACTTCCAGTGTGAGTGTAAGTTGTTTGAATGATTGTAGTAAGTACATATGAGTGTGAAAAAGGCTTAGCCGTACGTAAATCATTCGTGTGCTTTTTATATGTGGCAGAAACGGCTATAAGGTGATGGTTGGACCATTATCGGAGATCATGGCACTTAACCCCATGATCTCTCTTAACTATCTTTACTCTCGGCCCACGTCCTTCCTTACCGGGCAAGGTATGCAGAGCAATGGAAAGTGGGGTAGACAAGGTCTTTGACCAAAAATTTGTCGGCAAATTACCTTACGGCAGCTTATGCCTTGTCGAAGGCATGGCTTTACGCCTATGTAATGTCGAAGGTCAAAGCTTCGTCACAGTCTCAAAGACTTAAGCTTCGTGACAGAGGGTACGTCATAACTATTCAGTTGTGTTGGAAATAGATAGATGGCAATTGGAGATTTGGAGGGGTATTCAAATATCCAATAGGGGTCATTTCCATACCTTACCTTTGATAGTTTGATTGCAACATCAAAACCGTTTTATGTCTTATCAAAGTTAGAACTGAAGTAACAGAATGATGTTTTTAAAGGTTAACGTTCATTTTACATTACACAACACCATATAAAGACGTGACCAACTATGACTAAATACACAAGATGTTTATATCAAAATCCAGACAAGTTAACAATGATTTTAGCATCCATGAATAGGTAGGCATGCTATCAGTTGAAAAATATGGACAGTGAGCTTTGGTTTGTGGTTAATGAGGAATTGAGGATTGTGTTAGTTGACTGATATGAACGACTAAATTTGCTGCATTATATTTAAATAAATACTCAGAGAAAATAACAAGTATTTGAAGTTTCTTAACCAACAAGAGTAGGTGGTGACATGCACCAAAGAACTTAAGCCATGTTTGGTCTACCAATCCTTTGATTTTTGGGCTTTTATACCCATTTTCACCCACAACTAGCTATTTTCCTTTTATTGCTTACTTTAATGGGTCATATCATTGTAAACGGAAAACTTTTTTGCAAAGACAAATTTCCACACTTATTATCATACTTTGGTATTGCTATTCTCTTACTAGACAAACAAGTGAAAAGCTATTGGTTTCTTGATATAGGAATATTCAATAAGACTAGTCGATTATATATCATAAAGTGTTGGTTGAAACATACAAGTGTATAACAAAAAGAAGACAAAAGACTAGTGGTTGAGCTATTATCAATACAACTACTTAAGCTTTGTTTGTTTTATTATTAAGTTTTGTCCATCACCAAATAGTTAGGGTTCAAACCTTGCTAGGTTTGTATATTTGAGGTGGCCAGGAAAGGGCCGAAAATGATCCCAGGATTAATCTAGTGAGGCCGCTTACATCTTAGTCAAAAGGCTCGCCTTCCCCGAGTAACCTGAATAGTGAAACCACATTCGTTTACCCGTTTTGTCTGGTTATAGTGTCTTTGTAAATATATGTTTTTGATTCATAAATAAAAAAATTCTTGATCTTTTGTATGTTGAATATGTGTCTGAACAAAAAAAATCTATAAAAATATTAGTGATTTAATAAAAAAGCTAAACCCTTAATTTTAACAAGCAAGTATTTACCGTCTTATCAAATTAAGTAATGTTTCCAAATAAGTCAAAAATAAACAACACCTTGATATCAAATAATGATGTTTGTCTAATTTTTCTTAAAAGTGCGTTTGGTATATTCCTATCGGAATGATGGAATGAGTTTCATTCTAAATAATGATGTTTGTTTAATGAATCTTATATCAAATATGACAATTATAAATGGATATATTTCATACTATATACAGTACCACTCAAGAAGGCAATGTATGGAAACTATCATACCTGAGGAGCCCACTTTATATCCAAAAATCATACTAAATACACCCTTAACATTGTTACAACCGTTTTGGTTTTTGGTTTTTTGTTTTTATTTAGGTCAAGATTGTGTTCTTTACTGGAAAGAAGAGGGCATTCAACCATAGTTAACTAGTAGAATGGTCATAAATCAGCCTTTGGAACTTGACATATATTTAAATAAGAACCAATGAAATGAAAAACATGTTAAAAAGGTATTAGTAGTTTAATAAAGTTGATTAAACTTTTTGGGTTTAAGGCACAATATTAAGCCAACTCACATAGGTTTTTTTAGTTGGTTATTTACACAATGGTAGTATATATTGAGAGAAGGGATATGAGGGATGACGTGGTTGGATGGGTTGGGTGAGATAAGATACAAATATTGGTTGGTTTTTAACATTTTGGCTATCAAACAAATATATATCCTAATCTTCCTCTTCCTTTTTCATACCAAATCAAACTCATACTCAGCAATTAGATACAAACCATTTTTGTTACATAGACCAGATGCTAACATTTGTTAATATTCTAGCCATTAAAGAATATATGCTAATTGATATTTAAAAGGTTCCCATGAGCATATAGGAAAAAAAAACACAAGAAAAAATTTGTAGTTTTGGTCAATGTCATGTGAGGAGTCACGTGCTCCAGATTTCTTTTCTTTCTCTGTTTTCTCCGTCCCCAAAATTTCATATCAATCTTTATTTTATAAATTCTATTGTGCATTTAAAGCAATTCTATAAATAATTCATACATCGTTCGTCTCTAAGTGTGTGTTTTTGAGTTTTGTTCATAAAGAAAATTGAAGTAATGTAAAGTAAACAATTTCCTCCCACTTTTGAGATGAAACACTTTACTTCCAAATAGCTTAAAATTTCTCCACTTTTACTTCCTTTTCTCTTATAAAAAAACTCAAGAACATGATAAATTTTTTATTTTTTTTCATTACTTTCCCCTTCCTTTATAAAACAAACTTGAGAACACAGTGTAAATTTATCCAACGAGTTATGCGTAATAATATTATGACACCTAGATCTATAGATGTAGTATTAAAAAAAAGTTTTGTAATTCAAAAATAACAAGCAATGCAGTTTGTTACCCATTTGCCTTCCACCTTTATGTAAATCCAAATATAAAATAAATAGAGCGGTTATTGAACAATGGAAATTAAATCACGAAAATTTTAAAACGTCGAAAAAAAACATCATATTGTGTAGCAACCCGTAATTTTTCATAAGGTAAAATTACTATTTTACCCTTTGACTTTTTAAAGTTGACATTTGACTTTTACTATTCATCCCGTAAAAATTTTTATTTTTATTTTACCATAATAAAAAGATAAATAAAACTCGACAAGTCGTTCTGACGACGTACATCGAATCCATTCAGAACCGATTTCACAAAACCGTGCCTGAGAACTGCTTTAGGGTTTAAACGTCATTCGGGCATCCCGTTATGTCCATAAAACACTATAAACATTAAAAATATGTAATTATACCATTCTACGACAATTCCACAAGTTTTGGAATTTTTCGTTTTCGCTGCTTTTACGCGAATTACGCTGCTTTTTTATCCGCGTTTCACTCTAAGCGCGTTTTAGCACCCAATGAGACTTATCACCCTTTTTATATTTTTATATGGAGTATAATGATGAGTTTCATCATTCCTGCAAGTTTCGTATTATTTTACGTTTTATGGCTTAACAAATTACGGTTGGCATTTAACGGAACCAAAACACATCATAAAACCAAGATATTATCAAGACATAATATCTAACTCCACTAACACTATGTGACCGCCCCTTATGGGTGAGTCACCATAGTGTTGGCTTCATCTTAGCCAATTTGCATGTAAACTCCTACATGTGTCTTTAATTTTCCAGCGAACACAACTTCTCCTAACAATTTCTCGAAATCTTGGTTACCACTCCACCACCAGATATCTTTCCGGTATTCCCAACGAAAGAGAAACCGGTTGTGGAACACGAAGCCAATCTGTTTCAACTTACTGAAGAATAACTACGACTACTTGAGCAAGATGAAGAAGTATTGAAAGAAATAGAAGAAAACGAAGCACGAGAAGAAGTTACTCGTATGGAGCATGAAGCAAGGGAAGCAGAATACGAGAACAACTTGTTTGATATTCTGGAAAGCGAGTATGAAGATGGCAGGTTTGCGGATGCAAATTCTCCTTACAACGAGGATTATAACACAGACTTTTCATTGTAATTTGTATTTTCATTTTCATTTCCGTATCGTAGTTTGTATTAATTTGTAATTTGTATTTTCAATTCAATATTTAATGTATTTTCACTTCCGTATCAAATAGGATTTATATAATTTAACATTACAATATCAAATTTATAAAACAAAACACAAGTATTGAAAAAAAGGAAGTAACGAAAAAAGAAAAAAAAAAAAAAAAAAAAAAAAAAAACTTTGGACGAAATAAACAAAACACAAAACATGGGACGATTTAGATCGTTGGAACGATCTACATCCAAAAAAATAAGGCGATCGATCGAGTGGTAAATCGTGCCACAGTGGAGACGATCAAGTGCGATTGGTTGATTGATCGATCTTCATGTTACTACTGTGTGTAGCATTAGTGTTATTTGTTTTAAGAGTTTTGATATAGCCTCCTACATTATATTCCTATATATCCTCCTACACACATAATAATATAATATGTTTTTTCTCCACTCAATATTTCTCTGCATCTAAATCGTCTAGTTTGACACTTGTTAGGATCCTGTAAATAGGAACATAAGTAAGAACATATAGTAGGAGAATATATCATTGCTTTTGTTTATAGGTTGGTTTTAATATATATTCACCATTTCACCCGGGGAAAAAAAAAGAAAAAAAATTGAATCGTGAAAGAGAAATGTGAGCGAAATGAAAAAGGCAAAAGCAAATGAAAAATATTAAGGGGTAAACATTTGAAGCTGAGTTTGATTTTGTCAAAGCTTAAAGTTGTCTCGTTAAATGCTCGAGCTCGACTTGTTTTCACCCTTACAATATATGGGTTGATATGCACATCACTAAAAGTGATATGCACACCACCAATCATGCATATCGGTGTTGTACTATATACATCACTGATATGATTTAGTGATAAAAGAATAAAAATATGGTGTGCATATCAACACTCATCTATACTTATTATATTATAATGCATGTATATCTCAATCCTAATTTCAAGTCTTACTTCTAACCAAAAATTAAGATAAGGGGCTCCAATCATGAGATGACATGTGTCCAATTATAAAGTGACATGTGTCACTTCTCAACTAAAAATCTATCTTTATTTTTAAATTGAAATATCTTTTTAGGGAGAGTGTTTGACTGGTAAGATATTGCGAGGGTATTTCTATATGCGGGAATAAAGATGTCACGGCAAAGCTACGGGTAACCCAAACAAACACATATAACTAGGGAAGCGTTTGGTGAATCCGAAGTCAGTCAATTCGGGTCGGGTCAATCGTTGGGTTCAAATATGTTGGTCAACCCGATTGACCCGAAGTTCTAAAAAGGCTCGGGTTCGGGTATATTTTTTTAGCCTTGACCCGACCCGAACCCAAATTGACCAACCCGAGTTTTAAATAAGGTCGGGTTTGGGTATGTTTTTTTTAAGGCTTGACCCGACCTGAGTTAACCCGAACCCGACCACGACCAGATCAACCCGAATAACACCCTTTGATATAACTATACTTATCGCCGTTGCATAGCGGGTATGCAACTATAAAATAAAAAGAAATGATAAAGGGACCTAAATTTAGGCATAAACTTAGACCTAAAACAAGTGGCATCATCCTGATGGCTACAGAGAAAGACCCACTTATATTACAACCCATCAAGATGATACCACTTAATTTTAGATCTAAATTTAGGTCTAACTTTAAGTCTATGTATCATTTCTCTAAGAGCACAAGGTATGGGGAGCTTTTAACATGCCAAAGGTTCTTTTTTCATGCCATTGGTGAGCCAAACCATACCACGTGCTATTGAGCCAAACTGTATTGAGCCATTCCAGTGGCTCCGCTTCATTTATGATGTTTGGTGGTTTTTTTGTTTTGTTTTTTTTGTGTATTGTGAGTGAATGGGTATTTTTAGTAAGGTATTTTGTGGGACCCAATAACATGTTAGTGGTGTGTTATGAGGGAGGATGTTTTAGTTATTGGGAGGTGTATAATGTGAATGGTGGTGGCGCTGAAGTGACATACCAATAACATGCTATTGGTATCCACGATACATTGTGCTATAAAATAAAATACATACTCCCTCCGTCTCATTTTTATTGTCCTGTTTGACTTTGACCAGTCTTTCTTGTTCAACTTTGACCATTAATAAATTTATTTATGTTATATAATACTTGATAAAAATTATACCAATAAAAAATACATTTAAAACACAATACATTCATATATTTTATCAAGTAGTATTATATAACACAAACAAAAAATAATTATCAAAGTTCCTAGAAGAAGACTAAGAAAGTCAATAACAGACCTTGAACAATAATTTTGGGACGGAGGTAGTATGATACTAGTAGCAAAGTTTTGAATGGGCGATACAATCTATGAGGAAGGTTTTATATGCCAAAGCTGAAATGACATTTGTCATATTTGTCAGTGGGCCCAATAGTTGGACGACTCAGATTTTTTTGTGTGTGTGTTTCATTTGACGACTTTACTTCACTTACTTGGCCTTAAACAAACACAAACACAAAAACATACACACACTCTCTCTCTCACACACATACATAGAAACACACACATAGTTATTTGTGTTTTGTTATTTGTATTTTTGTTATTTGTGTGAGATTCAACGAAACAGTCATTCATTTTCATCCATTATCCATCTGAAAGAAAGAACGAAAGAGAGATAGATAGCAACATCAGTCATTTGTAGACACACTCACTCACTCACATAGAGATAGAGTTTTAGTAGTACTACTTGATTTGATTTTAAAAGAAGAAGGTTGTTAATTCAATAAAAAGATATGTCTGGGGCGATGGTGGCCGCCTGCATGTCTTCTTCTTCTTCTAATTCTCAAAATCAAACTTTGACAACATCTACAAGCACCAACATTAGGACGACTAGAAGAAGAAGAAGGCCTCTCCTTCATTTATCTATCTCTAAATCCAAATCCAAATGTTTGTTTCTTTGTTTCATTGACTGTTTTTTATTTGCTTGCTTGCTTGTAGTATCCGTCCCTCAATTTCAAATAATTCTTTTCATAATTTTATTATTATATTATTTCTCTCTCAGGTGTACCAATGGCTATTGCCACTCAACCTTCTTCGACCGAAGCCACTATAACTAATAGCAACAACAGGACCAAACCCTTTACCAAACAACGCCGTGTCGTTGTCACTGGCATGGGTGTCGAGACCCCTATCGGCAACACCCCTGATGATTTCTATGACAATTTGCTTAACGGTGTTAGCGGCATTTCCCAAATTGAGGCCTTCGACTGCTCCAACTATCCCACTGTATGTAATCTCTCTTTCTTTACTAGTCGTATATACCAACAAGTTGATTAAATGATAAGCCCTATATTGCACCAATATTTATCCTGTGACCAGTTGTGTGTATTATTTGACCGACACTCCCCTCCCCAGGTTAAATAGGAGTGTGTAAATTCAAGGGTAAAATGGTCAAATAGTACACACAACTTGTCACACGATACACCAACAACAAACAACAACAACAACACCAACAACATACCCAATCCCACCGGGGCGGGGTATGGGGGAGGTATGAATGTAGACAGATCATACCCCTGACCGAGGATAAACCCGGGAGTAGAGAGACTGCTTCCAACGAGACCTCTGGCAAGTGCAGGTGTGCGGGTGAGGAAGAAAAGAAAATAGAGCAGAAGACCGTAAACAAGCAGCACAGGATACACCAGAAAGATAGAATTCAAAAATATATATAAGACTAATAAATAGTTGGCTACGCAAACCTAGAAAAAGTGACAAGTAAGCTACATTTTCGTGCAATTAGCCCAAATGATAATAACTCGAGAGCGTTTTTGGATTACAGAGAATTGCTGGCGAGATTAAGAACTTCTCCACCAATGGATGGGTCGCCCCTAAACTCTCCAAAAGGATGGATAGGTTTATGCTCTACATGCTTACTGCTGGTAAGAAAGCCCTTGCAGATGCGGGGATTGATCAACACCAGATGGACCAGTTAGATAAAACTAAATGTGGCGTCCTCATTGGTTCTGCTATGGGTGGTATGAAGGTAACTTACTTTTAAATCTTTCTTTCACTTGTTTTTATATTATGGAAAATGATTGAGAGGCCTAAATGCATGTGGAACTGATTTATTGGCATGCTAATTAAACATGCCGATCAATGCTCTTATGTTATTAGTATTACTTTCTTAACTCGTAATTATTTTTACTTAGGTTTTTAATGATGCCATTGAAGCTTTGAGGGTCTCATACAGGAAGATGAATCCGTTCTGTGTACCCTTTGCAACTACCAATATGGGGTCCGCAATGCTCGCCATGGATCTGGTGAGCGCTACATTCAGTCATCTTCAAAGTCTGTTTAATTATAAGCATTTGTCATTCTTGTATGTAACTTGTGTTTGCATATTGTCCTTCAGGGATGGATGGGTCCAAATTACTCTATCTCTACAGCGTGTGCCACCAGCAACTTCTGTATATTGAATGCGGCTAATCACATCATCAGAGGTGAAGCTGTAAGTACTTTTGTTTTTATGTCAATCAAATGATGCAACAAACCCTGGTTTTTCAACACGAGAGAAGTGAATTAACAAAACCAAAATAGAAAACTCTAAAGTCATCTGCTGCATCTATCTCTAACGGTGTAGAGAACTTTGCAGGACATGATGCTTTGCGGTGGTTCAGATGCTGTCATTATACCTATAGGTATTAAATTTTTTCTTCATGTAAAATGTTAACATGGAATATGTAAATAACCTTATTTTTCAACCACGGTGTAGGATTGGGAGGATTTGTGGCATGCAGAGCTCTATCTGAGAGAAACAGTGACCCTGCCAAAGCATCCCGCCCATGGGATTCGGTAATATTAAATACACTCCTGCTTGACATTCCAATATCTGCCTCTTTAATTCATCTTTTTTGCTTTAGCATTCACGTGTCTGAATATGCCAAGCTAAACATGATCTAAAAATTCGTTTATAACTGAGTCATGATGTTAATCTATTTAGTAATATTACTTCTTGATATAATCTTGGGAATAAACATATATTTTCTTTGGTGAATAGTTCTTATTGCTTAGCACAAAGTGTATGCCATGTATTTTCTACTGCATAAACTTATCTGATGCATGTTATAAAACTTAACTGATCATGCCATTCAAACAGGGTCGTGATGGGTTTGTTATGGGGGAAGGAGCTGGAGTCCTGTTGTTGGAAGAACTTGAGCATGCTAAGGTTTGTTGAAATCTAACAGTAAAGACCTGTGTGGCAGTGCTTCTTTAAATGAGAACTACAATATGACAGCATGCTAATGATTTGTGTTTCCATTTGATTAAATCTGGCTATTGGACAGAAAAGGGGTGCGACGATCTATGCTGAGTTTCTGGGAGGAAGCTTCACTTGTGATGCTTATCACATGACAGAGCCTCATCCTCAAGGTAGTAATATTACATGTTTATGTGTAAAATATGAAATCAAACTTCCGTTAATCTGTCTCATTCTTGTTGATTGTTATGTTCACACCTTATGTATATGTCAGCTCCTATTTTTGTATGTTCATGTAGGCCCCCTATACTATAGTTACAGCTCTATAAGTTTTACGGTGGTAATATTTTTAATCTGCATATTTGGATTATTTTTTTATTTTTTATTTTTTCTCTCTGATATATTGCCTTGGTAATAAGACACACTTGGTGGAACTCCATATCTTTGTAGACTTTTAGCAGCGACAGCCTTTAAACAATTATATTGCAAATTGCAACTACTGCAATTATACTACTTCTATCTTGCTAAATGTAATATGGTTGTTAAGTGTTGGTATTAAACATGTCCTGTAAAACCTTATCTGGTTATAGATATTCTACAATACTCTAAGATGATAAAGATTTCAGACATTGTTCTGTACCATCTAGCTGTACAGCGGTCCTTTTGGTGAAGGAATCACATGAAACGTGTGTAATCTTTAACAAGTGCATATTTGTCGTCAGGTGCTGGGGTGATTTTGTGCATAGAGAAGGCCTTATCTCAGTCTGGTGTTGCCAGGGAAGACGTGAACTACATAAATGCACATGCTACGTCTACTCCAGCTGGAGACCTCAAGGAATACAATGCTCTTCTTCATTGTTTCGGCCAGAACCAAGAGGTGTGACTAATATGTTATCTTATATTCCGCTAAAGGAGATTTGTCTTTCTTTCTTGTGTTGACCGTATCATGAAATATTTCATGTTTGCAGTTGAGAGTCAACTCTACAAAGTCCATGATAGGTCACCTTTTAGGTGCAGCTGGTGCTGTGGAAGCTGTTGCAACTGTACAGGTAATGCAATAAGTTTACTATTTATTATTTTAATTTTATTGCATATTTGACATGCAACACATATTGCAAGGAATTGAAATATGATTACGTTGACGTTATTATTTTACAATCATTTATAATGAAATTCGAGAACATGACCAAGTCAAATTTTCATGGATGAAACAATAACGTACCATTTAAGATGTGACATGTGATGTTGATGTTATAAATCATCAAGGGACAGTCTTGTTTTGTATATTTTAGTTTAGCCAATTATATAACATATGTTATTCTGGGGGTAGGGGTAGGATCTGTCTACATTTTCACCTCCCCCATACCCCGCTCCGGCGGGATTGGGTTTCGTTGTTGTTGTTGTTGTTGTATATAACATATGTTATATATGTTCATTCACCGAGACCTTTTGATAGTAGGATCTTTTCTGTCTGTAAGGCTGGAACTTCATTGTTGGGTTAGCGCCAATGAGGCCAGGCTGTTATAATTTTCTAGTACATGAACTGTTATATTCACTGTTGAGAACGTCATTTTGTTTAAGTTTAGCAAAAAAGTGTTGTTGCTTGCTTTACTGGCACGTTACAGCCACAGCTCACAGCAGAAAGAATTTAGAGTACGACTCCTAGAAAGATGACATTACAAGGACTTGATTAAGTAAAATCATTCTGTTCCAACTGTTTAATAACAATTGTGAATCAGCATTTGCCGCAAAACATATGCTTTGTTACCAGTTATGATAATTCTGGTTTTTTCTAGTGAACATTCCTTAGATATTGGTTTATGTGCACTGGTGAAAAATGAGTCGACTTGTCGTTATTATCATTTCCCTTGTCTGTTTATTTCGGGCCTGTTCCTTGCTGCTAACTGAGATACTTTTTAACTTGTTATTTTGGCAATCTTCTTGTAGGCTATACGGACAGGTTGGGTTCATCCAAATATTAATCTTGAAAATCCAGACAAAGGCGTGGTATGTATTGTTCTCTGCTGTCTGTTGAAAAAACTGTTGATAGGTGCCAGCAATTTAATGGCTCTTTGCTGTTTTAGTGTGGGATTGGTCAGATCAAGATCTATGATGTACTTTCATGTGGCCATGGATTAACATAATGATTTTTCACAGGACACAAAGGTGCTGGTTGGCCCGAAGAAAGAAAAACTGGATGTTAAGGTGGCTTTGTCTAATCATATTCGGTTTGGAGGTCAACTCGTCAATATTATTTGCTTTCCAATAGCGGTGCAGACTATTTTCAGCAATGGTAAGGAAAATCATGTAACCAAGTATAAGCTATTTGCATGAGTTGAGAAACAAGATATAAAAGAGCATAACTTATGTGGGCTTGTTAGTTTTTTGCAGATCAAACAATGGTCGGAAAGAGAAGAAAAACAGTGGAAGATGAAGGAGGGCGGATTAACTATCTATCCCGATTTAATGATAGACCTTCACCTGACTGTTGCTTCCATCTGTGTACTAGTCACTTTTTGACGTAGATGAGATATATTGTTTGTTGAATTTTTTTTTATGCTGGTTTTGGTGGCCTATAGATATTGTTTTGATGATATTATCGCCACACATTTGTAATAATATTTGTATGAAGATGTAATCTTTAAGCTCTACTTTTTGTTCCTTACTCCAAAATTATTGTCCAGATTTCGATATTGAAACCATCTGTATCCAAATTGGATAGTTTTCATCTTTACGTTAGGATCCCACTGAGAACGAGAGTATACCAAAACACATAATAGAGCATCAGGCGCGGCCATGAAAATCCTGCCTCTACTTCAATCATAGACAATGTCTAGGGATGGAAACGAGTCAAGCCGCTCGTGAAAATTTCGGAATCGGATTGGTAAAAGCTTGAAACGAGCCTAGCTTAAACGAACACGAGCCTAAGTCAGGGTTCATTTAATAATCGAGATCGAGTCCAGGATTTATATATAAAGATTGACTAGGCTCGCGAGCTTAAACGAGCCTAAGAAATATATATGAATATATGTTGCGTTTACGCATAAATGAGCTCAAATTTAACAACCAAAGATGAGCCTATGGCAACAAGCCACGTACAAATGGTACCCCATATGTGAGAATGGTTGTGGGTTCAAGCTGAGTTCGGTTCTAGCTTTATTTCATATCACACATGTAAAAATAAGCCGAGCTCGTGCTTCATAGTTATTAACGAGCCGAGCCCTAGATTTATAGTTATAGCTGCACTTGGCTCGTTTCCACCCTTACCTACGTCAACATCAACCAACGCTAAGCTTTCTTTTCCAAGCAATGTCTAATCATTTTTCCTCGCAGTAGTATCATCATCACCACTTACCAATTTACTCGTTAACATATACCTCTTACACAAACATTCCTTTTGAAAAACAATATAAAAAAAGGAAAAAATAGCAGCTCTGCAATAATGACCGATTTGACGCAACCCAAAGAATACACAATAACATGTACATAATGCCAGTGATGTGAAAGGCAAATCCCCTTCCAGGATAAAGCACAACTTCTTGCGCTCGGAAAATGTAAATGCAGAAAGAACCAAAGGTATTTCCCACAAGCAAACTGGTTGATATCTTTTATAGAACTGAATATATTGGTATACATTCAAAAGTAATATTTCATCACAAAAATGAGCCTTGCTTCTCTACCCTTCTAAAATACTTTAACCATGTTTCTTGTGGCTGGTCTTCTTTTTGCCTCCTCTTTTCAATTTCAATCCCTTCATTGACAATGCATTGGAGACGGTCTGCCCCTCGAGCCTCTTTGACAGCTTTACCACACTTGACATGCCCTTCCTTGCAGCTGCCCGATGCTCTGGCCTACGGCTAACCATCTTACGATCCAGTGGCCAATAAGCATATGGCTCAAGCTTACCCTTCCTCTTCAAATCTCCACCTGCCTTCTTGCTTGAGTATTCAGAACCCGTGTAGGCCCAACCAGACTCGGTCGTTTTCTAATTTCTGCTTACGTGAGTTAACTGATCGGTTACTGCCTGCTTGACTCCTTGCGTCAAAATCAGGTTCTGCAGGCGTAGTTCTTTTCAGTGTTGTCCCATCCTCCAATTATAAGCCGCCCATCAGCATCTATTTCTGGCTCTTCGTCAGAGTGTAGCTTCCTCTTTAGATGATCAGATGATCTAAGAGATTGTCGGTTCTTTGACGGTCAAGCAAATCAAGTGGTTCATCATCTAACTGCTCATATGTATCTTCTGGCAAACTCTTCCCTGCTCGCTTGGATCTGCAAATAAACATTTATGTACTTCAATAAAAGTCGCAACAAGAGTTTCAACAGCAGCATACATGTTTTAACTGACATTTTGGCATAAGCAGAACAAGCAGTGCTTTGAATACGCTTTTTTTTTTTTTCCTTCTTTTGTATTTGCAAACAGAAAAAGGATAAATAAATACACACAAACCTATGTAGAGATCTTTTTGAATTGGGCAAGCTATGTCGACCAGAAAACGTCTTGGTATCCATATCATCAGAATTGCCATTGTCAGTTTTTTCATCGCCAAAATCAGAGAATATTTTTGTATGATTCCACCTGCTCAGCCTATGGAAAAAAGAACATAGTTATCAATCAATGATGCTAATGTGATATCAAAAATATTTCTTAGATGTGATGATGGGGAATTTGGTTAAGAGACATAAAGCAGACAAAATAGCCGATTAACGCTTGAACTGTATAGCATTAGGTTTAATAGATGAATAACCTGGAGGTAGTCGCTTTTGAAAGACGAGATTTAGTTTCCTCGGTGTTAGCAGCATATTTTCGTTCTTTCCGTTCTTTTGTCTGCATTTCAACAGCCACCGTTAACAACTAATATTATTAAGTTCAAGCTGATTGTATAAAGAAACTGATCCACAAACAAACCTTTCTTATATTCGTGAGCAGCTTCATATGCTCTTCGGGCATAACTTCCTTAACAGCCTCAAGACCACATTTCTTCACAAGCATTTCAAGAAGCAACTTCACCTGTAAGAATAACATACGCTCATCTAGGGGCTATTCCAGCAACAATTTTAGCAAACGCTGGTTTAGAGAATAAAACTGTTCGTGACTGTTTTTTTTTTATCAACTATATACAAACTCAGAAGATTCTTATATCTTTGTAATTTGAAAATAAGCTTGGACTGTTTTTCACTTGCCTACCTCGATGATGTGGTTTTTAATTTAAACAATGGAAGAACAATTTATGGCAATCACTACACAAATTTTCGCTGATTTTTAAAAGATCACTTTTGATCATCATTTAAAAGATCATTGATTGATAACTATGTTCTTCTGGGTACTTGGATATAAATGTATAATACCATAAAACCAATACTATATAATTAATGAAGCTGAAGTGATTTGCTAACCTTTGCTTTGAAATGATTCTTGTGGCTACCTTGCCAGCTCAGCAGGGCCTCCACCATTCCCCTCATATGGGTCTGCAATCCTTCGGCTTGTGACTTGGCAACTAATACCTTGAGCAAACCTAAATTAGCCTGCAACAAGAAGCATCGCTCTGAACTTAGACTATTGACCATTATACATGCGGCAAAAGCCACCATACCCTTCTTACACATACCGACATACGGGTTTACATGATCATTATTCAAATCTATGTTTTACTTCTTACAATCAACTCTACTTACTTTATTAATTTCTCTGTTCTTTCTCTGGAGAAGGAGAAATGCGGATGGAAGAACATTGAAAGCCTTGGATATAAGATCAGTGAATTCATAAGTCAAACGAGCTATGCCCTTCACTGCTGCACTGATCATATGAGGGGTCTCCCCAGCAAGACCACCAGCCACCTACACCAAAATTTAGGCACCGGTATTAAAATCACTTCTACATAACTACCGCAGAAACCAACGCGGTTGTTATCAGGAAGGTTCTTTACCATGTTGAAGAAGTTATACAAATTCTCCTTGTTTCCACCGTTATCTTCATCCACACAGGCATGACCAATTTGGACAATAATCTCATATGCTCTATTTCTTGTTTTCTTGTTAGCCTGCAAATCATACATTCAAGAAAAACTTTCAGAGTGGTTTTCATATAAACAACAAACGAGAAGTAGAATCAGTTGTAAACTCAAGCATGTAAATTTTACTTCAAATTTTCAATGGTGAATATAAAAGCAATTTAATAGCAACGAATTCCAGAATGACTTAGATAGTACCTCTTTAAGTCCAAGTACAATTTCAGTCAAGAAAGAGGCAACAATCTCGCGCTTCATTTGTTCTGATTCATCCTGCAAAAGAAGCCTCTTAAATGCTTCTGAACGCACTAGAATTTTTGAACTAATGTGTTTCTGTTACCTTTGAGACATGAACGATCAGAAAATATAAACAGTCAAGTCTGTGCCGCTTGGCTGAAAAATGACATGAATGCATCACTTCAAACATCAGCTTGAGTAGATCTTCAAGCTTTCTTGCTATGAAACCATCAGCATGCTGTCCAAGCAAAAATATATATATGTTCAATCAAAATGTAATTACCCCATTGGTTTGATTAGTATTACTTTACTCTTTGACTAGCAACACAATAGGCTACAAAGCCAAAGTAAAAGAAACCAGCATAAAAGATCATATTAATACAGAAAGACATGCTTTTTCATCTTTCACTTTAAGTGTGAAATATAATACCTCAAGGATTGTTGAAAGAACTTTGTAAGCCTTCTTCTGAATCGAACATTCCGCATCCTACAATCAGATGTACATCAATAATGTTAGCCTTGTTCATGAAACAGGAAAAGATAAATTTTGGTCACACAACTCAAGTTCTTATCATGAAATGTTAATCAGCTCACCTTTAATGCAGGTACTATTGCAACAAATAAAAGATCAACCTCCTTTGTACCTAACCCTGGTAAAAGCGAGACTGCCAAGTCAAATAACTGTGCCCTGTAAATGAAAATAAGTAAATACGCATTAATATTAAAAAAAAAAATGAAATCAAACTAAATATTAGAGCTAGGGATTAGAGAAGACGTTTACCTCGTTTGAGACAATGAAGTTTCACTGGATGAGTTGTCTACTTCCATCGAGCTGGAACCTTTGGTATTTTGTACTTTGCCCGCCTCCTCAGTCACCTTCAGTAACTTCTGCATTGTGCTCTTGAAAACCGCGAGACTACACTTTTGTCAGCTATGGATGCAAACTCACCAATCGTTCTCTACATAGAGGAAAAATAACGGGTTAGAACAAAGATCAAGCAAAATTAAAAGAGCATCATACGTAGTGGATAGGTAGATAGTTTAGGGACTTGATGAATATACCTGCAAAGATCCACCATCATCTTTAGAAGACTTGATGAAAATTCCTGATAGTGTCGGCAATATCTCACGCGGCAGAGGACCTTAACACATCAAGATTACGAGCTGCAACTTCTGAAGTGTAGCGAGAAACGCGTAGTACACAAATGCTGAGTTCCTTACCAGAGGGTTCATTTCCCCCTTCAATCACTTCTTTATTTTGTCGAATGAGAATCTGTAGACTGGAGCAGATTACTCCACGCAAATCAGGTTGTTCCTGAAGAGCACGGCATAATGCCTTTTCTAAATCCTTGAAACTCTCACAGATCCAGAGGATAGTTGCAAAACGAAGGCAACAAAGACCATATAGAATATACAAGTCCATCAATGCTCCCCAAAATGAATTCGACCTTCTTGCTCATGCTGGTACAAGGGAACAAGTAAATACCAAATAGACTGAATGGAGCATGAAAGTAAAATAGAATACTAGTACCTTTGCAGATTTCAGCTTCAATACTCTAACCATATCCAGTAGATTCATTAAAAAGCTTAAACGAGCACCCACTATATTTTGTTTCAGGATAGGGAAAAGCCATACGTTGGCATCAGAGAGGTCTTGTGCTTCTACATTCAAAGGCAGAAACTTTAAGAATGTTTCGGGCCCTATGCGATCGCTAAAGCTGCACCCATGCAATCATGCAACTGCAAACACAAAAGGTAGTAGCACGTTAATGTGTTGATGAAAAACATGAAAAAATTGTAAGGCAAGGTTTCTCATACACCAAACTTACCTGTTTCCTGTAAGGAAAATCTTCATCTGGCAACTTTTGAATGTCTTCCAAGCTCTTAACGGCACCCTTAAAAAAGTACGAACTAAACTCGCCTGCAAGAGTAGGGTCAAGACTTGAGATTAATCACTTACATCAGTTAGATAAGAGTTCTAAAAAGAAAGCTAAGGTTACCTAGTTTATCAAACATTGCTGCCACAACTTGAAATGACATGTCCCACACGGCAGCATAGCTATAATCAAGTAAACTTTCAACAGTTGCACAAAGTTTCTCAATGATGGTCGGCCCAGTTTTTCTCGCACCCCTGCTTGTCATAATCTGATCTACACCTTGTTTGATCAAGATATCATCAATGCACGTATGTATTAAGCTCTTGAATGCCTCCATAGCAACAGCCAAAGGCTCCTCATGTTCAGACGCTAATATATCTGCCACCGCAAAGTCAAAAACATAAGTATTCATTTACGCACCACACTATTGAATTTTATATTTTCAAATACAAACCTTTGAATGCACTGAAGACAACTGGAAGCTTAACGACACAAGTCTGGCGGTTGAGAGAAAACACTTTTTTCATACCAGCATCCAACAAACGAGCAGTGAATGTCATGCTGTCACCAGACATTTCATTCGAGGAAACAGAGATAGCCAATGAGCATAAAAGATCCATCAATGCATCAGGAGAGACTTGTAGAGTTGGTTGGATGCAAAGTAAATACAACGCATCGGTAATCCTGCGTGTAGCTGCCGTTTGGTGCAGTGCGAGAAGAGACTTGAAGTAATTCAAGATCTTGTTGGAGAACTTGACGGACATAAGCGAAGAATGTCTTTAAAGCGCCCAAAACATACAAGACCTCGAGAGCTTTAGAAGAGGAACCAGCAGTTTGTTCTTGATTATTATTGTTTGAGCCCCGCCAGTAATAGAAACCTTTCGAATGTGGTTGCAATGGCTTCACTAGCAGGTGGCAGCAATGCCGTGTTTTGGAAAGCTTGCATAACCTCACGGAGGCAAACATGAGCTTGTCGTCTAACCTATAATAACAAGACATTTAATGATTATTAAGTAGTTATTCACAAGCTAGCTAACTAATTAGGGTATGTTTGGTAGCAAGCACGTTTTGGAGAAAATGTTTGTTTGGAAACAATTAGCAACTAGCATTCCTACTTTTTCTAGTAGCATTTACAAGGAACTAGCGTTTTCACTTGCTAATTATTTCTGTATAAAGTAGCTTTAGTGTTACTACTAGCCGGAGACAGAGCATGTGCGTTTACGTTAAAACCAACGTCTAAAACACTTAACACATTATTCAAACGTTCCAACAAACACAAAAACACATTATGAAATTAAATGATCAATCAGAACTAAACAGTCTACACTAGCAGCTACATATTTAACAAAAAGTCTAAAACTAAACACACGTCACCAACTGCAAATGCAAAGTAAACACTTAAACCGAGACACAAAACACAATCCAATAACAGATCATCATATACAAATGGTTAAGTAACAAGAGAAACAAACAACATCGCACGTTATCCAAATGGTTAAGTAACAATACGACAAGAAGAAGAAGCTAACAGTATAGGTTTAGCACGAGTGACGAGCGAAGCATTTATTCAAACAGTTGGGGGCAAATGAAGCCAACTAACATTTCATAAAACAGTTGGAGGGCAAGTATTTTGATATATCCTAATTATGAGGGAGGTGCGAGTATCATAACCTAACTGAATTCAAAACAAACAGCTATACTAAAGGATGCTAATACAAGCATATAGTATTAGCTAACTACTAGTGCATCTTTCTTGTATTGTTTTGAAGCAACTAGCATTCCTCCAAATCAAAACGCCACTTGTAGTGTTTGGCAATAGCGTTTTAAAGCAACTAGTGTTTTTGTAGGACCTTAGCTTATACATAACTACTAACCTATTAGCTTAGCCCAATCCACGAGCCCATTGACTATTCTATTACAATATCTAAGACGCGTTACAAAGTTCCTAGTCGTGAATAGTAAAACAAAGTTTGTTGTACCTTGAGATTAGAATTGGCAACGAAGGCGAGAAGGAACGAAAACAAGTTCGAAACAAGGGACCAGGTACTATTCGACCTATGGCCGAAAACAATCAAATGAGAGATACACTTTAATCCACGACACACCAAGCCAGTACTAGTACTATTATTCATATCTGGAGACGATGATGAGGAATGAATGACACGTGTAACTAAAGAAGAGACGAAATCAGACTCCTTCCTGAGAACAGGGGAGGAGATGTGAGGAAGGAGCATGGAAATGATGGTAACCAGACCATTCATGATACTATTATTATTAGAAGAAGAAGATGAAAGTAGTAATAGTTTGTCGAGGGAGGTACACGTGGCACCGAGATAAGCGAGAGGGGTGAGGGGATGATGATGATTCATCTCTTTGAGTGATTGTGTCATGTCACTCAATATTATTCTTATAAACTCCTCCTCTTCTTCTCCTTTATTGTTGTTAAGCTGTGACATGATAGTCTTGCAAAAATCAGAATCAGCCTCCTCCATACTTGCTGCCTTTTAGCTGCTGCTGTTGTTGTTGTTGCAAGAGAAAAGGAAGGAAGGGGATTTAGGGTTTATTATTGTTGTTGTTGTTGCTTCAAAACTCTTAAACTGGGCGGCCTTCTTTACCAACAGGCCCATCCATTTTTCAGCCCAATTAAAAAAATTCTTTTTATACTTTTACATTTCAAAAAAATCAACTAATATATATATATATATTTTTTTTATTATTTGTTATGTTTTATCAAACAAACTTATACAATTCCTTATTTGGAAAAAGTGTTTTTTTTTTTTTTTTTAAAAGCTAAAAAGTACATGTGTCAAATATTACAATCACATAGATTCTCAAAATTAGTTACAATTCATTCAATTCTACTGTCAGATTATACTTCAAATTAGTTGAAAGAATAATATATGATCTTTAATTTTTGTAAGATTTTGGGTTTCATGTCTAATTTTCTATTTCTACTTCAATATTATTAATGTTTTCGATTATATTAGTTGCTTTTCTGGGCCATGGTTAATTTTGCTAATTATGTTTTTTGGAGTGGATTTATATTGAATATGGGTATTGTTGTTGGAGTGGATTTATATTGAATAATTTGCTTTTCAGTTGGCTATGATGTTTAATTTTATTTAGAAGCTTTAATTTAATGTAATTTTATAATGACAGAAATTATTAACTTTAGCTTACACAAGAATTCATCGATATTGAGGAAGAGTAGAAGATTAAGAATGATGGTTCACTGTGAGTTTTGTAGGAACAACAATTTGAGGTGTTAGGTAGTTGATTAAATGAATTTATAATGTCGAACTTGAGGATGATTAGGTTGCTTAGCATGTGACCTATTCTTAAGCTGATTATGAGAATACTTAGTGCTAAATTATGTGATAAGTAAAGATAGAAGTGTATTAAGCAATCGAGAAACATGAGATAGGAAATTAAAGCAGCCTTTGCATAACTAATAACGTAGTCAGAGAATTCAAGTAAAAGGTAAGGTTGTGATGTGATTTTTAAGGTTGTTATATTGTAAGGGAAACAAGCTTGAAAATAGAGATTGATGAAGTGGGTGGATGTGACATCGAAAGAGAAATCTAAAAGGTTGATTGGGGATTGTATTCGGTATGTGAGTACTAAAGTGACAGTATTGCCTTGATAAGACATGGATGTTAATCCATAAGATCATATTTTATCTGGTTAATCAAGTCAAAAAATATACAGTCAAACAATATACATAACTCTCATATACCAAAACATTCACAACAATATTCATTATTTTATATGATAATAAGTTTTAAAATTTTAGTATACTTTAATTTTGATATACTAAATCTATAAAATATGTTTGATTTTACATATTAAAAGTACGATTTTTATATGATAATAAGTTTTAAAATTTGAGTTAGTTCAATCTTTTCAAAAAATATTCAAAATCCTATATATTACATTTGAAAGTACGATTTTTGTGTTTAATCTTTCAGTTGTGATTCATTTGCTATTAGTTTAATGGTCTTTACGGTGGTTGTGATAAGCAAGTGAAGATGTGGTTGTTAGGTGGTACATCGCAAACTGTTGCAATGCATGATATAGCCGTCTTAGGTTGCTTGGAGATGAACATGGTGGTTTCAGGAAGCTAGGATAAAAATCAAAGGTGTGTATTTTTTTTTATAGACTTTGCTTTTTCCGATGATTTTATTTTTTACGTGGTGGGAATGTTTTTCTTGATAATATTTCATCAGAATTTTCGATTGGTTTACTTATGGCTTATTATGTTCCATTTTAAGACACATATATAAAACTTAAAAGAGTAGCTAAATAAGAACGGGTCAAATGTAACAAAGTTACTCAAATAGCATTAGTAACGATAAAACCTCCCTTTTATTAGAAATACTCGATTATTGTTGGAATGGTATAAACATTTAATCATGTTTGGCATACTAATTGTTTACATATACTTAAAGCGTTAGTAAGAAGTGTTATTTGGGTAAACCCGTACAAATGATCCTTTTTGACTCATTACGTTTCATGCCCTTACCCTAAGTTTTCATATAATATTAAGAGTAAAGGTGGTCTTGAGTTGGAAGTAAAAATTTGGTGAGTGTCGTTTCTTTTCTCTTCTTTCTTTAATGGTATGTGTTTGTTTTGTTCACAAATCCAATTTATAAGAAACTGATATTGGATTATTTAATCTTAAATGTATGTGCATTATCTCTTAGGGAGTTAGGACTTTGAGGCCTTCGGTTATTTAATAGAGCATTTCTTTCTTCTTGATGATCGATAATCAGTTGTCGATTCTGAATAGTTTGGTTTGGTTCTTCAATATTTATTGTTTCTTACCATGGTTTTTTATGTTACGTGATCTTTTTATAGGTACCGACAAGACTGTCCACACTCAACAACTTCCCAATCGTTGCTATTCACTTATAATGAGACATCCCTTTTATGGTTGTTGCCACCCGACCTGAAATCTTATTGCCATATTGATGCTGCACCGAAGCTGCTCGGTCAAAGGAAACTTCTTTTCTTTGAGCAAGTTTTCAACCACCTAAGAAATGAACCAATCGTTGTTGTAGTGTAGTATTGTAAGCCCTTGCGATTGATATCGTTCTCTCTTAAGGGA
This sequence comes from Chrysanthemum makinoi, assembly GCA_910596185.1. Classification (NCBI taxonomy): domain Eukaryota; kingdom Viridiplantae; phylum Streptophyta; class Magnoliopsida; order Asterales; family Asteraceae; genus Chrysanthemum; species Chrysanthemum makinoi. Next base: position 20,068,889 of record OU343221.1, read on the forward strand.
ATAGAATGCTAGTAAGAAATATATTACGAGAAGGTGGGGGTTGAGGATGATTCTTTTTTATCTTTTTATGGTTTTTTAGAAAGCTAAGGTAAAATATCTCGGGGCAATTGGTTTGGGGGTGGTACTTCTACCGATTACTTCTACTTATCTAATTATCTAATACTACGGGTAGTTTATGTCTAATTGATGTGTGCTCGTATGATGATTAAAAATGTGTTTACATAGATACTATTACTCCCTAGTTATCTTTTATTGGTCGGTTGAATTGTCACACCTTATCTTAACGCGTTGTATTCCTAAAGGTCATAGGGTATGCGTGTCCCCTAGTTCTTTGAGGTTATCTCTCGGATATGACATACGAAATTGGAAGGCATTAGCTATCTCATTCATACACCACACTTTCATAAAGCATACTCAAGCATTAAATACAACGAATGATGCCTAGTTGCATTCCTAAACCAATTACAATTAACATAAGAAACAACTTAACAATAATCAACAACTAGGTTTCATAGATCTAAGCAAACACACAAGAAATTTAGCTAGACATGGTAAACAAACAAGCATACACACAATCAATTGAAGACATAATGATACTTTGGATTAAAATACTTATCTCAATGTGTAATATAGGGTTTGGGACCCTAATATACTGTCCAAGTGAACAAATTATAATAAAAAATTAAAAAAGCTAAGTTTAACGCATGAACAAGAATTCAATAGTTTATCGATACAAGATAAGTCCAATGGCATGCATTTATATTAGAGACCCAATGTTTAAATTTGAGTCTAGTTGGGTAAATTTTTTTAATGAGATGAGTCTAAATGGGTTTAGTTTATTTTAATAGATGAGTCTAGTTGGGTATAGTTTATTTTAATTAATTAATATTGATGGGTCTAATAATATACCCACATGGGTCTAGTACAATATTTACATGGTTTAAGTTGATTGTTAACTAAAATTATAAAAATCACTCAAAATATAATTTTACCATTTTCGTCCGTTTTTCTCCGTTTTCACGCCGTCTGTTTTACATTTTGTCCGTTTTACACGCTTTACCGCTTTTTTACGTTTTGTCCGCTGGCTTGCTTTTTTACGTACCGCTTTTTCACGTTTCCTGCTTTTTTACGCTTTTTTCGCTTTTACATTAAAGACGATTTCGCCGCTTTTTTTACGCTTTTGTCCCTTTTGACAATTTTGTACGCTTTTTACCGCCAGATTTTTTACGCTTTTATCGCGATCCGTTGCTCAGCTTTTGGTCGAAGTTGGCTGCTTTTACGCTCGCTTTTTTTAGCGCTTTTGTTCCGTCGTTTTTCTTGTTCCCGCTTTTACGCTGGCGTTAATGCTTTTTTTTTACGATTTTGTCCGCTTTACACGATTTCGCCTGTTTTTTTACGCTTGACAATTTTGTACGTTTTTGCCCGCCCGTATTTTTACGACTTTTGTCCGTTTTCCCGCTTTTTGCTTTCGCCGCTTTACATCGTCTTTTTTTGTTTGGCGTTTTATCGTCCGCTTACCACGTTTTCGCTCGTTTTTCATCGTTTGCTATTTTTACGCTTTTCTCGCTTTTAACTACTTTTTAGTCCGCTTTTGCACATTTTTCGTCATGTTTTACGCTTTTGTCGCGCTTTACACGTTTCGCCGTTTTTGCTTTTATCCGCTTTATTTCGCTTTTGTCCGTTTTTACGCTTTTTTATGTCTTTGTCCGTTATTACACGTCCGCCCCGCTTTTTACGTTGCCCGCTTTTTCACGTTGTCACCGACATGACGTTTTTGTTTTTACAAGTTTTCGTCATGCTTTTCGATTGTCCATTTTAACGCGTTTATTGCGCTTTTATCCGTTTTGCATTTAAAAACGGACGAAAACGTAAAAATGATGAAAAACGTGTAAAACGGACAAAAACATAAAATACAGCGAAAACGCGGTAAAAATCAAGCGTAAAACGTAAACACGGACAAAAAATGGACGAAAACGTAAAAATTAACAAAATGGACGAAAACGTAAAAATAAACAAAAACGGACGAAAACGCGGAAAACAGCAAAAGATTAAAAAACGGCCGCAAAACGCGTAAAACGGATAAAACGTAAAAAAAAAAACTCTTTAAAACGCGGTAAAAACAGATAAAATCGTAAAAAACGTTAGAAACGACGAAAACGCGGTAAAACCGGACAAAACGTAAAAAACGGACGAAAACGTAAAACGGATAAAAAATAAAAATGACGAAAACGTAAAAACGACAAAACGTAAAAAACACGCGCTAAAAGTTTTACTAAAACGTGAAAAACATAACGAAAATGTGGAAAACGGACAAAACTTAAAAACGGACGAAAACGGTAAAACGGACAAAACGTAAAACCTCAAGAAAACGGACAAAAAGTTAAAATACCTAAAACGTGAAACAAATGCATCTAAAACGAGGTCAAAACGAGAAAACGTAAAAACGAATCGAAAACGCGTGGAAAACAGTGCAAAACGTAATAAAACACGAAAACATGTAAAAACGGACAAAACGTAAAACTCGAATAAAACGGACAAAAAGGTTAAAATAATGGGCGAAAACGTGAAAAAACAATTAATTAAAAACGGTAAAACGGAGAAAAAACGAAAAAACGGACGAAAAACGCAAAAAGGAAAACAAAGCAAAAACGTGAATAAAACAAAACACGAAAACGTAAAACGGACAAAAACGTAAAAACGGACGCATCGAAGTAAAACGAGAAAACGAAAAACCCGGGACGTAAACGACAAAAACGTAAAAAAGGGTAAAATACGGCTAAAACGTAAAAAACCGAATTTTAAAACGAGTAAAACGGAGAAAACGAGTAAAAACTTAAAAACGCGCGAAAACAGCAAAACGTAACAAAATATGCAAAGCAAAACGGACAAAAACGTAAAAACCCGAATAAAACGGCGACAAAAACGTAAAACGTATATAACGAAAAACGGACGAAAACGATAAAAACCGATGAAAACGTAAAAAATGGATATTGAATACTTTTGTCTTTATTTACAATACCTAGTATTAATTATTATGTTCCATGATGAAACAAAAAAACTAGCAAAACCCAAAAACCGACCAATCGACTCTTACCCATTTATACCCATACCCATCTAGACCCATCCTTCTAAGTGACCCATCTAGACCCATACCCATATAGACCCATACCCATCTAAGACCCAAGACCCAACCCAACCCAACCCAACCATTTTGCCACCTCTAATTTATATCTTCATATGTTACACGTTCATTGTCATTGTCATTTCCAATTAATTTCTCATTTAAACCACAAAAGCTAAATTTTGTTTTCCATTTGATATTTTACAGCAACATTGATCCTTACCAATAATATACTGTAATTCCTTAATTTCTCTAATGGTTCTTGGGCCACCTTTACAATAGTTTGATTCTTTTTTAACATTAAGCACATATAAATTCCATTGAATCATATTCCTAATATGTTCACTTGTTTCATGTTCCGTGAACTAACATGTTAGATCAGTAGAATTCCAAAAAATTGAAACTATTATATTCATCATGTTAGATAAAGAAGTGAAGTTGGTGAGAGTTCCACAATTAATTGTTTGTTAGATAATCGAATTTTAGAGTTCAAATTCTAAAAGTAGTATATATTTAAGTGTGGAAAACTAAAAAAAGGTAGTTGCTAGGAAGTGTGAATGATAAAGACTTTGGTCTAAGGTCCATGCATGCACGCACTCTACCTAGCTAGCTAACTGTTAATGATTAAAAAAACAAAAAAACATTGACTAAATCTTGAAATGATTTTATTATTATTGACTTAACGATTCCAACCTTATTGTTATTATTTAATTAATCAAAACAAACCACCTCTGTCGATTTCTCATAACCCAAAACAAACCAACCCGTTATTTCCTTAATCTTTTATTTATCAACTAGTTAAATTGTTTGTGTACTTTAATCATTTCTTATATATATATATATATATGATATGATGCATGCATATCTCTAATATAATTAGGTTGCATGTTACTACGTAAAATGTCTCGAGTAAAATTTGAACTTATAATTATCTCAGCTGGGAAGCTATATATATATGGGAAAATATTAGCTACAATTGAATTGTAGCCAATTCCCTACAATTTGTGCTACAAATTGTGGGTCTCTGAGCCATTTTGTGGGTCCCTGACTTCTTTCTGTGGGTCCCTGATTCATTTTCTTGTGTATTTTAGTAGAGAATTGTAGCCAATTGGCTACAAAAAATGTAGCCAAGCTTACCGCTATATATATATATATATATATATAGTTAGGATCAAATAAGAAGATTACTTAAAATAAAAAGGAATAAGAAGAACTATAACCGAAAATCCGAGATGCACCGACCTAAATTAGATGCATCTCTATAATCTTAGATGCATTATAACGCACCATAGTGTGTTTTCTAGCTTTAATCGGATGCATATACGTATATTAGATGCGTTCATGATTTATCTTGTTTTTGTTCCTCCTGACGCGTGCCAAAATTATAAAAATTAATTTGCACCATCTATACATCAAATTAACTTTCGAAACTCAAGATGTTGCATGTATATGAATAGAAATGAATCTAATGCAAGTCGTTGGATCTCAAATGCGTAGTTTTGGTCACTTCTCACCACTTCTTATTTTAATTTACTTCTCATTGGATCCCTACTCTATATATATATATATATATATATATATATATATATATATATATATATATATATATATATATATATATATAATGATGCATGCATCGATCTCTAATATAATTAGTTTGCATGTTACTACGTAAAATGTCTCAAGTAAAACTTGAACTTATAATTGTCTGATCAGCTGGGAAGCTAGGTCCAACATGCATATGCCTTTGGTCCAACATATTGTATAAAAAAAAGTTAATAATAGCTAGAAAGTAGTAGTTACAAGCAATTGAGGAATGAATGTGAAATTGGTAGGAATGGAATTCCATGCATGGGATATGAATATGATGCATGTGGAAAATAAGACTTGTTTGATTGAAGAACATTCAATTCTTTCTTTTTTCTTTTCTTGCTGCTGCTTTTCCTAGATCTTTCCTTATCTTTTCTACATCACTGCATGCACTGCTTCTTTCTTTTTCTAAACGTACATCCTTTGACTTTTTTCTATAAAAAAATTTAACTTCACATATACCCTACACTTGTTCTTGGACAACTATAGCATCAAGTCTTTAAGCCACCAACAAGGTGTTGTTTGTTTATTAAGAGGCTCTGAATCTAAATCTGATTCGCACATCTGAATCTGAATATGCGGTAGAAATGTCTGAATCTGAATAAGTGGTTGAGAAATATGTATCTGACTCAAATAAAACTTTTTGTTTATGTAAAAATGTCTGGATGTGTTAAACTATCAGATTTTACAATATAAATATAAAATCATTGCATTCACACAATAGATAAAATTTATTAAATGTAAGAAAACAAATTCTATTATATAATAATCAATTTAAAGTTAAAAGTCTTTTAAAAAAAACATGCAATTTCATGTTTATTTGACAAAATTAAACGTGTCGGAGTTTAAATTGAACTTTCTAAAACGATTAACTATATAACTCGCGTTAGAGTTGAGATATATGAGTCTGAAACCGAACCCTTCAACTTGAAAAAAATATAAATTGTCATGTATTATCTAATACATTTTTTATCTAACAAAACATATGCAATGATTTTATTTAATACTTTTAATACTAAAAACAAATGTGCAAAAAAAACATAATAATAATAATAATAATAATAATAATAATAATAATAATAATAATAATAATAAGTGTTAAGACACCCCTCAACATCTAGTTCAATAAGAGGTTTATGCCTCTTACTGTCTGTTAATGGTCAGAAAAAAAAACAAACGCTCTTAACGTAAATTGCCTCTTACTGGCTCTAAATGACATGAGAAAAACAAACAGTCTTAATGACTCAAATGGCTGGCCACATTTGAATGAATCAGATTAAAATATTGTTAAGGCTAGTCCCTCGCGGAATGAGATGACTCGGGTCATCCAAATGCCACGTCAGCCTTTCTCTAAGCGACGATATGACCCGGATGCCCCAGTCGATGACCCAAGGGTTTTTTTTTTTAAATGAAAAAAGAGAGAAAAGAAAAAAAAATGGACAAAGCATGTTGAATATCGGTCGAAAATCGAACCGATATTCTATTTCTTGGCCACACAACTGATGTTGAGCCCGATCTCCACATCCGAAGAACTCGATGTCAACATCGGTTATCATACAAAAAATGCGGTGCCCAACCGATGTTCACCCATCAAATGCGTCCAACCTAAGAGGCAACTTGTAAAAAACAAACACCACCTTAGTCGCTGGTTAACTCTTTTTATATAGTCATATTTTTATAATAACCTTCTACCATTTAATTACACTCTTGAAAAACCAGGGTGTAAGTGTGTAACTAATTTTTATTAAAGATAATGTAAATGTTTAGCAATCGCTTACATGAAACATGGTAATTATTTACCTAACAATCAACAAAAATAACAATACTCAATCTTATCAAACCGAAATATGAGGACGCATAATGTAGACAATCATACCTTTACTGAATGGTAAGAGGACTGTTCCAGAAAAACATGCGGAAATAATATGGTCGATCGTGCGAATATAAAAGTGTGTATAGCCATATATGTGTAAAGTAGGGTGAAACAACCGAACCGAAAGCCGAGTCCTCAGAGTTCGAGCTAGGTACGACGACTATTTTAGAAAGCTCGAATAAATCTTGGCTCGTTAATCACAGCTTGAGCTTGTTTATTTCTCTTAAGCTCGTTTATACAATATTGTTATACGTGTAGACAATAACTATACATATATATTTGTAGGTTTCGTTGGCACGCGAACCTAGTCAATCTTTATATATAAAGCTCGAACTCGATTATTAAATGAGTCGAAATTCAGTTCGGCTCGAGCCGTCTTAAAATAACTATTATATATTTATAGCTATCGCTGTCTTAAAAAAGTGTTTACATTAATAGCGCTATATAATTTTATATAAAAAACAATATAATCTTAGTCAAGAGTTTTTTATATTAGATGTACACACCTTGTACTTGTATTATCAAGGTGTTGCTCTTTCTAACAAACCATGCTATTTAATTTAATTGCTGATTAATTATATTATGGATTACAATCTATTTTTAAGTCTGATTATTTACATGAAATGGAGCTGAAGATGCCATGAAACTATAATCAACTAACATTAACTATATTTTATTGCAATGATTATGAAGTCAATACCTTAATTAATTATTGGGTTTTCTTTTATATATACAAGATGTTGTGTTGACAGAAAGGAATCACTTATTATTCAAACATTATATATGTAAATACACATGTATATTCCCAGGAAAATATATTTACTTTTACTGCTAAAAAGTTTACCATATATAGAGTTGAAAACTGATTATGTATTGCCGTACGTGTAACATATGTTAAATGTATCTGAAAAAATGTACTAAAGCATTTGCAAAGGTAGACCATGTAAGTTAAATGTGAACACAGGTTTTCTTAAATTTGGTAAAAAGTCAAAGGACGTGAAACGACATCGTCTTGGCTCATGCAATTTTCTTATAAATACCACCTTCAAATGGACACACCATCATATCATTTCATTCTCAAAACACACACTTGTTAATTAAGCATATATACTAGCTAGCTCGAGATCAATGGCGGTGATATTTTCAAAGATAGGCATTATCGGAGGTGGCATAAGCGGGTTAGCCGCAGCCAAACAACTCTCCGAATACAACCCTGTGGTCCTGGAGGCAACCGACTCCATTGGGGGAGTCTGGAAGCACTGCTCCTTTAGGACCACCAAGCTTCAAACCCCTCGTTGCGACTATGAGTTCTCTGACTACCCTTGGCCACTCAGGGATAACTCTAGTTTCCCATCTTATATGGAGATACTAGAATATCTCAACTCTTATGCTAACCATTTTGATTTGTTCAAATTTATAAAGTTTAACTCTAGAGTGGTCGAAATCCGGTCAGCCAAGGACCAGCTGCAGCCAGATGGTTTGCTTACTGGAAAACCCGTGTGGGAGGTTGCTGTCCAGAACAATGATGATATTCAGGTTTGATATTAATTATCATGCATCATATATGTTGCAAGCAATATAGAATTGTACGTACGTTAGTTCTAATATATTTGAGGCATGCAGTGGTACAGTTTCGAGTATATTGTGGTGTGCATGGGAAAATACGGAGACGTACCAATAATACCAAAGTATGGAATGAAGAAAGGACCAGAAGTGTTCAAAGGGAAGGTGATGCATTCTCAAGATTACAGCAAGCTCAACGCCGAGGAGTCTCGTCAACTTGTTAAGGGAAAGAAGGTGGTGGTTGTTGGTTACAAGAAATCAGGCATTGATCTTGCTACAGAATGTGCCGAAGCCAACCAAGGTATGATTATTCGTGTCCTAAGTTACAAATTAGGGTTAAATACCCTTTAGAAAACAAGCTGTATCGCTAGCCATTTCCGTCTAGCCTAAACTGTATTGTTGGTTAAAAGAAATTAGGGTTTTTTTTAAATGATGGATAATAATCATGGACGGACCCACATGTATGCGGTGGTGTGGCTACACCCGATTTTAGGTCATGAATTGCAAAAAAATTTCAAAATTGCCCTTTTTGTGGTATGTGCAACACCCAAAAAAAAAATTTCTACTTTCGTTTCTGCCCAACATTTCTTTTGTGCAACACTCTCTTAAAATACTGGGTCCGGCCCCTGATAATAATATTAAAGAAAGAATCAGAAGAGATCGAGTGGTTGAATAGAACACAAGTCAAAATTCAAGATTTGTCGTGTTGTTGGTTGACCTTTGTATGTTAATGAATGTATATATATATAGGTGAAGAAGGTGGTCCAGCATGCACAATGGTTGTTAGAACATTGCATTGGACAGTTCCACATTACTCAATTTGGGGTCTTCCTTTTTACTTGTTCTACTCAACTCGCTTCTCCATTCCTCCATCAATCTCCAAACCAAGGCTCTCTCAGGACTCTCCTTTGCCACCTTTTATCCCCTGCTGTACGTACTATACGTCATCATCTTTGTATTTACTTACTTAACATATATTACTTCGAATGACCGTTTTTCTTTCTAATATGTATAGAGGAAAGCAGCGTCCAAGATTATCGAGTCTTATCTGCTATGGAAGCTTCCACTTGTCAAATACGGACTAAAACCGGATCACCCTTTTGAAGAAGACTATGCGTCTTGTCAGATGGCCATCTTGCCTCACAACTTCTTCCACGAGGCCGATAAGGGTAAAATCAATTTCAAAAGAGCATCAAACTGGTGGTTTTACGAAGGTGGTGTTGAGTTTGAAGACAACACCAAGCTAGAGGCCGACGTCGTCCTTCTTGCCACTGGTTACGATGGCAAGAAGAAGCTTAGAGACGTAATGCCTCAACCCTTTTCTAGTTTCTTAGAATTTCCTTCAGGCATGATGCCGTTATATAGGGGCACGATTAATCCCTTCATTCCAAACATGGCTTTCATGGGTTACGTGGAAAGTGTTTCGAATCTTCACACCTCGGAGATACGTTGCAAATGGTTAGCGAGGCTGATTGGTGGTAAGTTTAAGCTGCCAAGCATGGAAAAAATGATGGAACAGATAACAAAAGAAATGGAAATAATGAAGAAGACAACAAGGTTTTACAAAAGGAGTTGCATTTCAACATTCAGCATAAATCACACTGATGAAATTTGTCAAGAGATGGGATGGAATTCTTGGAGGAAGAACAACTGGTTGGCTGAAGCATTTACTCCTTATAACAGTCGAGACTACCAAGATGATGAACAACAACAAAAACAACTACTTTGATCATCTGATAATATATATATGTATTTTTGTATTTTATTCGTTATAATTACGTTTATTATTATGTACCTTTAATTATTATAGAATAAAATAAATCCAACAGCTTACCTACCTACATTATATCGAGAGTACCGCACGTTGCGTGGCGGTACCCTAAAATAAAGTTTTTCGATTAATAATATATTTTAGTTTATTATGTTCTTTTTAACAATAAATTTACGGATATCAAGAATTTCAGATAGCCCGTGCCGTTCGGGCTCGAACCCGTGGGTCTGGTCCTGCTGGCCTCTCGCCGGGGATCAAGCCCATTTGGCACGTTGCCTCGGGTTGAATATTTATATAATATGCCATTATTTGTAGTAGTGAAATTTAATACAGGAATTGTGTTTTATTTGGTTGTACAATATTCTTGATAATTTGTATTTCTTATATAAGGAGTGTTTTAATAATTGTATTAATTGTATTTATTGACCAGTTAAATAATTGACTACATTAAATAACATTAATGTGGTGTTTTGTTGTACACTATGATTCTTGTCTGTATGCCTGAAAATTATGTGCATTAAAGTGTTGTACACTATGTTTCTTTTCTTGTAAGTAGTAGTCATTATAGTGATTAATAACATTGACCACTTTAATAGCATTAATTTTGTAAGTCTGAAAATTACATCATGCTTATTTTGTTGTACACTATGCTTATTTTGTTGTAAATCTGAAAATTGGTTGCGGCTATTGTACATTGTGCTTAAATGGTTGTAATTTTTGGTGAAGGGGTGTTTTAATAGCATTAATGTTGTTTGATAGAATTTTGGTCTTAAAATGGCACCACGCTTTATTTTGTTGTAATATGTTTACTTTGTTGTAATTCTGAAAATTGGGTGCATTAAAGTGTTGTAAACCATCCTTTATTTCTTGTATGTCTTAAAATTAAAAGTGAGATACTTTCGTGCATTATAATTAGTATAGATAGATAGTGGCATCAACTAATATATCGTAAGCATCTCAAATTCAATATATTCTCGCATCAACATCGATTAAATAATAAAAAAAAGTAGTCTAGTCTCTTTAATTATTAACAGGAAAACTACATATCATTGTAACAAGTTCAAGTACAAAGTTGTGTTTTTTCTGAATTTTATTACTAGTAATTTGTATTAGATTAGAAGTAGTGGTGGCAACTTACTCACTGCTATCTCAACTTTTTCTTCTTATTTTCACTCACTCTTACTCACTACACATCTGTTATGGTCACTCCCACTCACCTTTATAAAAAATTATACCCCCCTACACACTCACTGCTGGTCTCGTTAATGGATCTATGATCATTCTAACTTACTTCAAAAATATACCAAAATAATAAGAATAATTGAAATGTAAAATACTTTATTATAAATCTGTCATCATCATCATCATTCAAATACATATACAATCTATTTATACTATCTGAAAGGGTACAAGTAAAGGTTGTGTTGGTTCAGATTGTCCAACAGTTGTGTCCCTTTGTTGTAACTGTCAAATAACCGCTTGTAAATGTCGTTTGACTTTTGCTCCTGGTTGACTTTCGGGTTTGACTCAAGGATTGGGATTAACCCAATATTATCCCCCTTAATCACAATCGCTTTGTCGTAGATATTTGATTCCAATAAGTTGTCTCATTATTAGAAACTTGATCTTCGGTAGTGCTTTTGTGAGTATTTCAGCCTTCTGATATTCTCCACTTATGAATTCGACCTTTAAGTCTTCTCTTTCAACGCATTCTCTTATGAAGTGGTATTTTATATCAATGTGCTTACTTCTTCCATGAAATACGAGAGTCTTCATTAGTTCTAAGGCAGACTTGTTGTCAACCAATATTGTAACATTTTCTTCTTGTGAGTGTGTAAGCTTTAGTAACCTCTTTAACCATAATGCTTGTATTGTTGTTGTTGTTGCTGCAATAAATTCTGATTCACATGATGATAGTACTATCGTGGCTTGCTTTTGTGTACTCCAGCTGATTGGTGATTCACTATAGTAGAATATAATTCCAGTAGTTCCTTTTCTTTCTTGAGTGTTGACTCCGCAACTACTGTCACTATAACCTTGTATCTGGTTTCCTCCGTTGTATTTGTAGGTGATTCCAAAATCTTTTGTTCCTTTTACATAGTACTTGCCTTATAGCCTTCATGTGTTGTTCCTTTGGTTCTTGCATAAAACGACTAAGTAATCCAACGTAATAACTTAAATCGGTCTTGTATGAAGTAGATATCTTAAGCATCCAATTAAGCTTCTATATTCGCCATTGTTCCTTCAGTATTCTTTGTCAGTCTTGTTCCTGGATCCATAGGTATTAGAGTTTCGTTGCAGTCTGACATTCCAACTTCCTTTAGGATCTTGCTTTATGAGGCGGATTGCTTTATTGATATGTCACATCTAGTTTGTGTGACTTCAATTCCTAAATAGTAAGCTAATAATCCTAGGTCACTAATCTCGAATTATTCTTCCATTTGTGCTTTGAACTTGTCTATCTCCTTCTTTGGTGTACCAGTCATGATTAAATCATTTACATAGACTCCTATTAGAAGTATTGAGTCATTTGATTTTTTCGTGTAGACAACTGATGCACGCGGAAGGCGCGTTCGGGGTGAAGGAAACTTCCTTTTCGTCGAGCAAGTTTTTCAACCTCCTAGGCAGTGAACCTAATCGTTGTAGTGTAGTATTGGGTAAGCCTCGGGGATTGATATCGTTCTCTAGGGGAATAGGAATGCTAGTAAGAAATATATGACGAGAAGGTGGGGGTTGAGGATGATTCTTTTTTTATCTTTTTATGGTTTTTAAGAAAGCTAAGGTAAATATCTCGGGGCAATTGGTTGGGGGGTGGTACTTCTACCGATTACTCTACTTATCTAATTATCTAATTATCTAATTAACTAGTTACTACGGGTAGCTATGTCTATTTGATGTGTGCTCGTATGATGATAAAAAAATATGTTTATCTAGATACTATTACTCCCTAGTTATATTTTATTGGTCGGTAGAGTTATCACGTCCTTATCTTAAGGCGTTGTATTCCTAAGGTCGTAGGGTATGCGTGCCCCCTATTTCTTTGAGGTTATCTCTCGTATGTGACCTACGAAGTCGGCAAGCCTAAGCTATTTCATCCATAGATCACATCATCATAAAGCATACTCAAGCATTAAATACAACGAATGATGCCTAGTTGCACTCCTAAGCCAATTTACAATTAAGATAAGAAACAACCTAACAATAATCAATAACTAGGTTTCATAGATCTAAGCAAACACACAAGAAATTTAGCTAGACATGGTAAACAAGCAAGCATACACACAATCAATCGAATAAGGGATAGACATAATGATACTTTTGATTAAAATACTTATCTCGATGTGTAAAATAGGGTATGGGACCCTAAGCTACTGTCCAATTCGTACTACAAATGATTTAGGTTTTTTTTCCTTCAAAAGTATACCTCTTAAAATACAGAAAAATCGAATTCTATATATAGATTTGCATATGCGGCGAAGTTACCTTTTGTATGGGACGCCGTCAGCTCGCCGTCACTAGGGTTTCGTCTGGGCCAAGTCGGGACGGACGGCCACCTAGAGTTGGACGCCGCGGTCTTCAGTTGGGACGTCGTCTTGATTCTAGATCTGGGCCGTCTAAGTTGAAAACTGTGAGTGACGCCCTCCAATATTAAGGCGTGACGCCGTCAGGTTATAAGAACATAATTTTCACTGAGCCACCGCGTGCATGTTTTGATCAAGTCATCATAGAGGGACGGCGACACCTTTAGTTGGGACGCCGCAATCGTTGATCGCCTTTGAGTGGCTTCGATCTAGACTTTGCCATTTTCTTCATGTATTTGCTCCTTTTCGTCCAAATGTGTTTCATTCCAGATTTTGCTTCCAAAGACCTAAAAAGTGAAAATGAAAATTAAGCAAAGGACGGATATAAAATTGGTTGATTTAGGGCTTAATGACCCTAAAAGCGCGACGTTTTAAATCCTTATCAACAACTTGTTCCAAAGCGCATTTCTTAAAATCTAACGACTTCAAGGTGTTGTCTAACTTTATGTTTCAAGATGTGGTGCTTGTCTTAAACCGTATAGAGCTTTTATAAGTTTGTAGACTTTTCCATTATCTTCTTTCTTTATAAATCCTTCGGGTTGTGTAACATACACTTCTTCTTTTAAGTCTCCATGCAGAAATGCAGATTGACGTCAAGGTGATGTACTTCTTGTTAATATAAATAAGCCGTAAAAACGTTTATTTATATTTTACGATCTTCTAATGTTTTGTCGATAACAAACGTAAAATCATTTTAACGAAACAAATAAAATAATGAAATAGTTTGAGTCAATAGTTTCTAACACACTTACATTTTCATATAAAACACTAAAAAAGTATAAGTGATTTTATGATTTAATATTACATATGTACAACAACTAGTGTTTACATATTTGGGTAAAATATACACATAACTAGTATGTAGTATATTGGGTAATATAAATGGTAGAAACTTAAGTATCATAACCCATTGACCAAATACATTGAATGTAGTTTGGTACAACCCAAAGTCCATGACCCATATCCATGGAGCTTGACCCATAACCCATGGCATGACATAATGCTTATGTCATATATGGATAATATCCATAACCCATGGTATTGACCTATACCCATTTGACTAGGTGCATTGCACTTATGAGATACATTGTATCTAATATAAGACCCATGGATCAACCCATAACCCATGACCTATGACCCATAACCAAAATACCCATGGGCAAAGAGGAGCGTCCCATGGATCCCTAGCTTTACGCTAGACGGATCCCTTATGGGAGGGATCCGTGGGATCCGGGGAACAGTAAGCATTTCTCTTCTATAAATAGTGAGCCATTTCTTCCTTTTAGCTTGCCACTCTCACACATACTTTCCTCAAGTATTGTATCTCTCTAACGACTGATCCTAAGGGATCTTTCTATGTAGTTTGTCTTTTGTTTTTGTGTGATTCTCTAGGTTCCTCTTAAAGGCGAGATCACCACCTCTTGAAGTCAAGAAAGCTCAAGTCCATGAGTTGCTATGCTTCGTCATCATCAAGACTTCTAAAGTTCTCTTGTTGATAGTTCTTTCTTCCTCCATAGAAGTGTTGTGTTGAAGGCATTAGTGAAGGATGCCGAAAGAGTCAAGACGAAAGCATTAGTTAAAGGTGCTTAACGTCCGTGTCGAAAGCATTAGTGAAGAATGCTAAAGAAGTCAAGCCACAAGGCATTAGTGAAGGATGCCTAGAAGTCAAGCCAATGGCATTAGTGAAAGGTGCCTAAGGTGTACATTCGATATGGTGTGTTTCGATGTACAAGATAAATTAGTATTGGATCCAAGGATATTGATATCCTTGATGATGTTGTAATAAGGAGTTGGTCTCCTTTGGGTTTAGGTGTTGTGTAGTGTTGGGTAGTAGTTCCTCCATTATAATGGAACTCGGTACTTAGCCTAGTACCGGATAAAGGGTAGGCGACATTGTGATAGGAATAGTTCTCCTTGGAGTGAAAGAACTCGGTGGTTAGCCTAGCACCGGATAAAGGGTAGGCGACGTTGTGATAGGTTTGGTTCACCTTGGTGTGAAAGAACCCGGTGGTTAGCCTAGTACCGGAAAAAGAGTAGGCAACGTTGTGAAGGCTTCTCCGCCATAAGGAGTTGGTGTAGTGATAATGAACTCTCGAGTAGGTGACTCGGGGAGTGGAGTAGGGCAAGGAAGGTTTCCTTGTAGCCGAACCACTATAAATACTTGTGTCATGGTTATGTTCTTCTTACTCTTTATCTTTCATTACAATTTCATATATCTATGTATCAACGTCCAACTTACACATCTAAATAGATTGACATAAGTTAATCTAAATATTTTAAAAGAAAGTTATTAACTGGTAAAACTATTCAACCCTTTACAATTGGCACTGTGAGCTTTGTTACCAAGTTTCTTAGAGTATGTTGTACTTTAAAAACTTGATACGATTCGTGTATGTTTGAAAACTACAAAGAAGGAAATATTTCAAAACATATTTTTTCTCTTTCATGTTGGACATTGATAGATCATTCTAACATATTTGTTTCAAGAAATCTTCATGCTAGGATCACTTCAAAACCTCAAGAAAGGATTTAAAAAGTAATCACAACCTACTTACTCTAAGTACAAAGTATTACTTTAAGAGCTCATGAAGTATTTTTGGTATTATGTCGTCATAAGCCAAACCAAGATGCATAAAGGTATGTTTACTTTTTCATTAGCTAGCTTACATGATTATGTTGATATCATAGTTCTTGTTTTCTTATTAATTGCTAGTCTCTTAAAAGTCTCTCTTTCGTCACTTTCCCGACTTACTCATCATCGGGAATGGTATCCTCTTGATTTCGTCAAACAAACGCCGTCGTTACAAATGAATCCTTGATACTGGGTGAGTCTTACTGGGTGAAACACTAAGGTTTCTCTTACTGTGTGAAACACTAGGGTTTCTCTTACTGGGTGAAACACTAGGGTTTCTCTTACTGGTGAAACACTAAGGTTTCTCTTACTGGGTGAAACACTAAGGTTCTCTTACTGGGTGAAACACTAAGGTTTCTCTCTTACTTTCTTACTTAGACAATCGGTCGGTCACAATTGCTTATTTCGTACTCTACTACTCCCGTCTAGGGGTTATCTGGTCTTTTACAACTTCTCGGATTTCTGACTTGCTAATTTGTAATTTTAATCTAAAGTAAAAAGTCCTTTTTTGATAAAAATACAAAACTTGCTTTTTCTTACTATTTTCAATTAATTTGGGATTCTAATATTTTAATTTTTCTAATCAAATAATAAAGTAAAGTGAAGAGAAAAAATAAATAATTACTTAAAATCCAATCCCAAATCCTAATTGATAAAATCCTAATTGATTAATTTTATTTTTCTAATCAATATCAATAAATAAAATGATTGAAAAGAAAGACATATACTTTTTCAAAATGATCCTAGCAACTGATTTGCTCCCCTTGCAATTTGACTTGTACCCATATATCTTCCTTACTTTACCTCTTATCTAAAAACATCTAATTAGATTGAAACAAAAGAAACAATGTGAGAGTACCAAATCAATCCTTCAATATTTCTTTTGGAATCGGCTGGAATGATAATCAAAAGGATTTTCTGTTGCCTACAATCGGTCGACGCTAAACTGTTGGAACAACAATCTAATCTCTTTTGAACACAGGTTCTGGTCCGGTTGTCTTCTTCGGTTCCCTTCGTCTTCTTACTTCTCCAATCGATGAGTGAACGGGTATCTTCCTCCTTCTTTCTTTCCTTACTTGCGTTCTTGTGTAATGGGCAAATGGCATGTTTTTGTAACAAGTGATATGCCTGATAACTTGCATAAGATCTCTATATTTTATAAGGCAACTAATATTTTGTTGTGCTATACGAACATTGCCTTTTTGACATGCTTATGTCAATCAACATAAAAAGAGTGGTTGGTAACTTGGTATCGCCACGAAACTCATGTACTACTAGACCAAAGGCCGTGGGTTAAAATAAATTAATTCATCTGCCTTATAACAAATGTCTACTGAAGTGTTTTCATTTGTCTCCCAAGAGGTTGTGCATTGATGTACAGAGGAGCTGTATGGAATTAGTAAGAGTGATTACTACTGAGATTAGATTCAAGATGTCCAGCTTGAAAGTTAAACAATCTAAACAAGTCTTTGAAGTAGCTACTATATGGAAAGTGCGTATGAATGTGCAGTTTGGAAATGAAAGCATGGTTGATGAAAACTACATCTGATGCAAGGTAGTTTCTTATGTTTCATAGATTGGTGTTATGAGGTGTTTGGAATAAAGTATTTTGTAGAGGAGATGGCTAGTACTTTGGCTTCCATTTTCTCATATCCCCTTGACATCCTAAGTGTCTATATGTATGGGCCTGGGGACAACCATATACATATCACTTTAGGTATGATTGCCTTGGTTCAATTTCCAAGGCAATGTTTTCATAAAACATTGTGTGTTCCTATCACATAAAAAAACACATAATGCGCAAAGTGCAGAATTGAGTTTCAAGATTCTCTGCCAACTGTTATATGTTTAAATGCCATTCTTCATTTTTTGTCAAGTGGAAAAATGAGGATCTTAAGGGTATGTTTGGCAAAAGCAATTGTTACTGAAACTAAAAAAGGTGTTGGAGATTGAGATTATAAAAGAAATTATTTGTTAAGCTAATGAAGTAACCTCTGATTTTCAGACATTATGGAAGATTATTTATCTATTTATTTATTTTTTTATATATAATCTCTTATAAGTTATGTTTGCCAAACAAAGATTGTTTTCTAAGTAGCTTATTTTTTAAAAAAAATGAGCATAATCTTTCCATAATCTCATGTGGCAAACATACCCTTAGTCTACTTCAGATGATGACTTTGTAACTTGGTAGATTTTAGTATTTTTCAGTATAGCTTAAAATATTCCCGTAGGCCTTTGTTAGGTAACTGAGAATTTGTATGGATATACTTTAGTAAGCATGCTACTAGTGATCCATAAAGTAAGTTTCCATTTGAGAAGGGTAAGTAGGCTTGGTGAGGCAAGATATGTTGTTAGGAATAATGAGGAGTGAAAAATGAACCTACTTGGTCCTAGCTATGTGTTGCCTATAGGAGGATAGGTTGGATCTTATTTAGGGTGTGTGTTCCCATCTACTGATGCCTTCTTGTATGTTGGAAATGTAGGTAGTTGGTATAGCCCCTAAATGAAGAGGATCATAATGATGCATCTCTTTCTACCCTCCTAGATCATTGTAGATGTGGGTTGAATGGTATTGGTAGGGAGTTTGAGAGGAAATGTAGTTATGAAGCTTTGTTGTATGGGTGAATTCAATGGTATACAAATGTTGGTGGTAGCAGTGTATAGCCGTTTGATACCTAATGTGATTCGCTTGTATCGAATTTTAGATGTCAACTTTGTATGTTGTATGATATCGACATAATGTTGCATTGTCTGCTTGAGTATTCTCGGTTTGGGTCTTCCATCCAGTCTGCTTTTTATATTTGTAATATGTTCCTTGAAGGTAATACATTGATTCACCCTTTGCATTGAAAAATAGACACTTCAAAAAGTAAATGGTGAGATCTTGTTAAAGTAATAATCTATTTTGAGTAAATTGCATAAATCATGTCTAAAGTTTGGTCAAATTGCATGTTTTGACCCAAACGTTAACAAAAAGTCTTACATGAACTCAAACAAAATCTCTCTAATGAAACGTCAGCAACATTACCACGTGGGGTGTACCATTACTGATAAGGTTTTAAAATGTACCTTTTTGAGGGGTCGTTTAAGCCCTTATTTGATCACTTTTGTATCCGTTATTACTTAATATCGCCTTTTCATTTTTAGGTCTCTTGAAGGAAAATGCCGGAATGGCACTTATTTGACCGAAAAGGCTAATATACGAAGAAAATGACCAAAGTCAAGAATCGAGCCACTCAAACTGCTGAAATACAAGGGACGGCGTCAGTTCTACAAGTGACGCTCAGTGTGTTATTCGTGACGCCGTCGCATAACTTTTGTGACGGGGAAGTAGCCAAATTGCTTATTTTCAAGTGACGGTGTCAGGCTTTAAAAGAGTAGGTCGTCGCAACTCGACGGCCTAGATTTGATCCAGACGGCCGAGACTGAAGGGGACGGGCGCAATCATAAGGTGACGTCGTTCATGACTAACGTGGCCAAGACGAAACCCTAATGATAACCGACGCACGGCCACACAATTCATAAGTGACGCCGTCGCGAATGCAATCTTATATATAGAATCCGAATTTTTCAGTTTTAGTGTGTAGTCTTTTGGAGTAAAAACCTAAACCGAACCAAGGCTGTCTTGTACAGTATTTTAGGGTTCCAAACCCTATCTTACACCAAGATAAGTGTTTTACTTCATTAATTCAATTATGTCTTCAATTATTTGTATGTATGCTTGCATGTTCTCCATGTCCGGCTAATTTACTTGTGTGTTTGCTTAGGGAATATGAAACTTAATTATTGAATATTGATTGGTTGTCTCTTATCTTAATTGTTAATGATCTAGTAATGCGATAGGCCATTCGTTGTGTAGTTAATGCTTGATTAATCTTTGTGAACCTTAGACTATAACACCTAGAGTAGTTGTAGGCTAAACCATCCAAAGAGTACCTTAGAGTTAGAGTTTATAATTCCTAGAGATTTTGTAGACGACCCTTTGGTAGTTTCAAAGAGTTAGGGACAAACGCATACCCTACGACTTTAGACACACAACGCGATTAGGAATAAGGACGTGACAATTCAACCATAAACAGGAGATAATTAAGGAGTAAGAAAACCTAAGTAAACACATCTTTAAACTATCATAATGAGCACACACATTGACATAGAATACATACACCTTAGATTAGATAATTAGATAAGTAGAGTAATCGGTAGAAATACCAACCCCCAAATCCAAACCCCGAGATTCGTACCTTCCATTTCCTAAAAACATAAAAGCACAAAATAATCTTCCTCAACCCCAACCTTAGCGTAGTAACTTCTCACTAGCATTCCTATTCCCCTAGAGAACGATATCAATACCCGTGGCTTACCCTAATACTACACTACAATGATTAGGTTCACTGCCTAGGGTGTTATAAAACTTGCTCGAAGAAAAGGAAGTTCCTTTGACCTCGAATCCATGTAGCGTATCAAGTTTTGGCGCCGCGTCGGGGAATAGAATAGCTAGTTAGTAGTCCACCTCGTTTAGGTTTCTTTGCTTGATTTCTATCAAGTGAATTTTTCTCATTTTTTAGCTTTCTCGTAGTCTATCCCCCTTCTTCGTAACCTTTGTTCGTAACCCCATCACTTTTCATCATGGAAGGTGATAACCACCCACCATTCATCAACCTACCACCAAATGACCCACCAAGAGCCCGTACTCTTGGTGAATACTCGGGACCAAGCCACCTAGGCTATAGGAACACCATTGAGCTTCTCGACCAAGCCCAAACTACGGCCCTGCGATCCGACACCATCCGTTGGTGAAACGATGTGCATTCCATGGACTTCGTTCCGAAGATCCTAATCAACATCTCAAGGATTTCCTCAAAATTGTTGATTCCATCGACCTTGATGCTACCACTGAGACCACGCTCTGGTCTCTTCCAATTCTATCTATGGGACCAAGCTAGTAATTGGCTTGAGCGACTTCCCGCCGGCTCCATCTCAAGTTGGGATGATCTCACCCTCGCTCTTGCTCAATTTTTCCCACCGGGAGAACCACTGCTTATGAATGACATCTTGATGTTCTAACAACGCAAGGTGAATCTCTCTATAAAGCATGGACTCGATTCAAGGACTTACTCCATAAAGTCCCTCATCATGGCATTGATCTTTGGCTCCAAGTTCAAATCTTCTATGATCATGTCAACTTCCCCACTAAGCGATCCATTGACCAAGCGGCCGTTGGAAAACTTAGTGATCTCACCGCGGAAGAATCGTGGGTATAATAGAGGACCTTGCTCTCTATGACAACGAAAGTTGGAATGACCCACGGAGTTGCCCAAACCGTAAGGCAATCTCCTTGCATTCTCTTGACTCACAATCTTCCGACCGTAGGATGCTCGAGCTTGAAGATCAAGTTAAATTCCTAATGAGCTCCTACGAAAATCCTAAGTCTTCACACCAAGTGAACAAAGTTTCTTCCTCATGTGAGCAATTTAGTGACCCTCATAACACTCATGCTTGCACAAGATTCCCCGAACAAGCCTCCATTGACTATGCATCCTCGCATATTAATGGAACGGGAGGAAGATTCCCTACAACACCCGGACCTAGGACTTTCAATAACACCCGAGAAGCATGGAAGGGCAAACCCGACTTCTATTGGGGACAAACCAAAGAATTCACATCCAATGATTTCTCTTGGCCCCATCTCATGGCCCTACCCAACAAAACATAGAAAGGATGATACAAAACATAGTCGCATCCCAAGAAGCTCAAATAGCTAAGCTCTCGGACCATTTTAACCAACAACAAGCCGAGATGGATAGGAAGATAGATAAACTCTTGAAATCCATGACCAATAGTGATAGGAAGGTTAATGCTATCTCAACTCCCGAGCCTTCGGGTGTAGAGATTAAGGACCCAAGTAAGTTAGCTAAACACGTCCAATTCGTCAATACCATCACCTTAGAGAAACCTAATAGAACAAATGACGAAGAGGACCATATACTTGAGGATAATGAAACAACCAAGGAAGTAGATGAAATAGACAATGACTATTTCAATAAATTTCCTACTTAAAGAAGAGAGCTATCTCGCCACCCTCACTTAGTGCGTGACCTCCGTCACATGTATGTTAGGAAAAGCTCTAGGATCAAGTTTGGGAACCCTTGGAATCTTAACATACCATGTTGCATAGGACACCTTTTAGTGGCAAAGGCCTACATTGATCGCAAGTCCCCAATTAACATAATGACTAGCACCTACTACAATTGGGTGATGAAGAAAGTATCCCAACTAGGCAAGACCAGGCAATCCTAGGGAGAGTTGTAATTTTCTTGGTAGAATTAAGGGATTGCCTGTCTATATAGGGTAGTTTCACGTTTTCTCTGGACTTCATAATTGTGGATGATATTATACTGCCATAGATCCTAGATTGTCCACGTTATTCTAGGAAAACCTTTCATAGAAAACAGGGATGACTTATGATCCTCGTTAGGAATAGTGCGATTCAGGATGAGACCGATGACATAAGCTTACCAAATGCGGTTTAAGATTGAGAAGTTTTCATCACTCTCCAATGATGAAAAGGAACTTAAACTATCGGTCTACTATAGGAATGAGGAGAGATAAGGAGAAGGTAGATTATGTTATGGACAAGATTCTAGGTTTCTATAAGGATTGCTTGAACTTAGGACCGGAATATAGGACCAAGTGGGGAGAGGACGAACTCTTAGAGAGGTGTATCATAGGGCACTTCTACAAAATGGAATCCCCGATAGAGACCGTCATGAGGAAGAAGGTGAGCGGTAATGAAGTCGCAGTAGGACACGACTCACGAGTCTAGCTTCAAGACTCATAAATAAAGAAAAGCGCCGTGGGAGGCAACCCATGCTTAATTGTTTGCTTGTTAGTGTCATATCTTTTAGTGATTGTTTATTCTCATGTTTAAATTTGTAAAAATGCTTTATTTTGTTTTTAACCTCATCTTAATTACATATAAATGTATTTTACATAAAGGATGTGGGAGGATTACACGTTTTCAAAGAAGCGTAAACATAAAAATTTCAATTAATTAAAAGGTATACATGTGTGTTTGTTAGAGTCAAATGCTTGTATCGAGTCATAATGGATGTTTTCGGAGAATTTTCGATTTTAAAGATGTAAATTTTCGAAATTTTTTCGAGAAAATGTGAGACTAGTTTTTGTCGGGATAACACGGCGGTCAGGGGATCGCAACCTGACGTAGTGGAAGGAGCAAAATAACTGATTACTTTTTTCGTTTTTACGAGCTACTTATAAATTTTGAAATTTCAGTCTTAATTTTCGAAAATCTGCAACCATCCATTCCACAAGCATTATATCTTATTTAAGTCTAGAATTACATCTTGTTGAGATTTTTGTTTGTTCGGTTTGATGCGTTGGGTTAATAGTTTTTCTTATAGTGTGCAGGTTTAATTTACCAGAAGAAGATACATAAGATTGGAAGGAGTTTTCATACAGCATTCTTCTTGAAGAAAGATGTAACCACCAACACATACGGATCCTCACCGAGCTAATCGGTACTAGTTTCTTTCGAACTTTAATTACCTTTCATTATCATTACTTTGATACTTTCGGGGAACATTGGGGACAATGTTCAGTTTAAGTGTAGTGAGGGAAAATAATCGGAACTTTGAAACTATGCTTATCCTTGATTATTTGCTTTATCCATTGTATTTGTGTAATAAACCATGAGAAAATGTTGGTTAGGGTAATTTTGGCACCAAATTTAAAATTTTTCATGACATATAGGAGTGGGCCATTAGTCTTAACAAAAGCGTCTCATGGATAGAAAGTTATATGACTAGCACAAAAACCCTTTACCCCTTAAATTCCACCCAAAATGTGAGGATCACCCTTAGATTAGTAGGAATTAAAGCATTCATCTTTAATGCTTAGTGTGTGAACGGTAGTATATTAGATTCTAGAACTTGTTTTGAGATGCATCGAGATCGCTAGTAAGACTACACTTGTGTAGTTAGGAATAACTAAATGATAAGAGGCATTAGGATAACCCTTGTTTGATCCACATGTAATATAATTAATTCTTCCACCTCGGTTGAGTAATTCCCCCACACCTTTGCGTTGTACTCACTTTTAGTACACGATACCCTAGTTAACCCCTCGAGCCTATCCTTTTCAGCGGTTCTCTTGATTCTTGGGTTTTCAGAATATCAATGAAGAGCATTGTTTACACCCACCCCGAATGTACACGAAATCGCCTTGGCGTACCTTGTATGCACTCTATTTTAGTGCATTATTGTTATCACCCTAAACCCTTAGTTCAATTATCTAGTTGCTTGCATGAGTTGCTAAGTCGAGTCATATCCTTTGTACACGGTTTGGGGCGATTGAGACTCATGGGAAAAGTTAAAGTTTATGAAATGACTGGAAGGGAACGTTAAATTCAAATTCCGCTTTTGCTTAATAATGTACTCCAAGTGTTTTGATCTTTTCAATTCAGGTCAAATTAGTGTTAGAGTAATAAAACTCAAGTGTAGGGATGTGCCTATAAATCCCTATCATTTTGATGTTACCGTAGAGGATGGTAGAGTAAAAGTGTATGAAAAAAAGAAAAAAGAAGAAAAATAGTGTTGAAAAAAAAACAACATACGGGCTACCATCCTACATCTATCCTTTAAATTTATGTTTGTTTGTTTCAGTTATCTAGAGTTTAGAATTAATAGAGTCTTGGCTTAGCAACGCCATTCTTAGTATGCTTGTAACATAGAGATTTTTGACTTGCCACCACTAAATAGCCTATCCCACTGAAACCCTTTGTTTCCTACCATAAGCTTTGATACAACCGCACAAGACTATAACATTAGTCTTTTCTAGGTGCTTCACGCCATGGCGATGGAGGTTTGATCTATCTCAAGCCTATGGTAATCTATGTACTAGGACCGGGTTAATGAGTGCCCATCTTCCATTTCCACTGATATATTTCATATACACAGAGATGTGTGAGTATCTAAACACACCCCATGTGAGGTGCTGGTATGAAATTTCGTGCTTGTTGTTATGACTTTTCTTGAGGACTTATATGTGTTGTGGACTGTTTTAAACCTATGCTTCATGACCCCTAACTTATAAATTAATTGGCTAAAAAGCACATTTGCTTGAGGACAAGCAAATACCAAGTGTAGGGATATTTGATAAGGTTTAAAATGTACCTTTTTGAGGGTCGTTTAAGCCCTTATTTGATCACTTTTGTATCCGTTATTACTTAATATCGTTCCTTTTCATTTTTTAGGTCTCTTGAAGGAAAATTGCTGGAATGGCACTTATTTGGACGAAAAGGCGCGAATATACGAAGAAAATGGCCAAAGTCAAGAATCGAGCCACTTTCAGGAGCGAAATACAAAGGGACGGCGTCGGGTTCTACAAGTGCGGCGTCAGGTGTTATCACAATGACGTAGGTCGCATAACTTTGTGGCAGTAGCCAAATTGCTTATTTTCAAGTGGCGGTGTCAGGCTTTAAAAAGTAGGTGCGTCGCCTTTCAGGCGGCCTAGATTTGATCCAGGGCAGTCGAGAGGAAGCTGAAGGAGACGGCGTCGCAATCATAAGGTGGCCGTCGCGCATACTAACGTGGCAAACGAAACCCTAATGGCGGCTACCCCGGCGTCACAATTCATAAGGTGGCCGATTGTAATCTTATATATAGAATCAATTTTTGGTTTAGTGTGTAGTCTTTGGAGTAAAACCTAAACCGAACGAAGGCTGACTTGTACAGTATTTTAGGGTTCCAAACCCTATCTTACACCAAGATAAGTGTTTTACTTCATTAATTCAATTATGTCTTCAATTATTTGTGTGTATGCTTGCATGTTCTCCATGTCCGGCTAATTTACTTTGTGTGTTTGCTTAGGGAATATGAAACTTAATTATTGAATATTGATTGGTTGTCTCTTATCTTAATTGTTAATGATCTAATGTAATGATAGGCCATTCGTTGTGTAGTTAATGCTTGATTAATCTTTGTGAACCTTAGACTATAACACCTAGAGTAGTTGTAGGCTAAACCATCAAAAGAGTACCTTAGAGTTAGAGTTTATAATTCCTAGAGATTTTGTAGACGAGACCCTTTGGTAGTTTCAAAGAGTTAGGGACAAACGCATACCCTACGACTTTAGACACACAACGCGATTAGGAATAAGGACGTGACAATTCAACCATAAGCGAGATAATTAGGAGTAAGAAAACCTAAGTAAACACATCTTTAAACTATCATACGAGCACACAATAATTGACATAGAATACATACACCTTAGATTAGATAATTAGATAAGTAGAGTAATCGGTAGAAATACCAACCCCCAATCCAAACCCGAGATTAGTACCTTTCCATTTCCTAAAAAACATAAAAAAAAATAATCTTCCTCAACCCCAACCTTAGTAACTTCTCACTAGCATTCCTATTCCCCTAGAGAACGATATCAATACCGTGGCTTACCCTAATACTACACTACAACGATTAGGTTCACTGCCTAGGGTGTTATAAAACTTGCTCAAAGAAAAGGAAGTTCCTTTGACTGACGACGGCGTGTAGCGTTATCAAGTTTTTAGCGCCGCTAGCGGAATAGAATAGCTAGTTAGTAGTCCACCTCGTTTAGGTTTCTTTGCTTGATTTCTATCAAGTGAATTTTTCTCATTTTTAGCTTTCTCGTAGTCTATCCCCCTTCTTCGTAACCTTTGTTCGTAACCCATCACTTTTCATCATGGAAGGTGATAACCACCCACCATTCATCAACCTACCACCAAATGACCCACAAGAGCCCGTTACTCTTGGTGAATACTGAACCAAGCCACCTAGGCTATAGGAACACCATTGAGCTTCCGACCAAGCCCAAACTACGGCCCTGCGATCCGACACCATCCGGTTGGTGCAAAACGGATGTGCATTCCATGGACTTTTCCGAAGATCTAATCAGCATCTCAAGTTTCCTCAAAATCGTCGATTCCATCGACCTTGATGCTACCACTCGGGAGACCACGCGTCTGCGTCTCTTCCAATTCTCTCTGCGGGACCAAGCTAGTAATTGGCTTGAGCGACTTCCGGCCGGCTCCATCTCAAGTTGGGATGATCTCACCTCTCGTTTCCTTGCTCAATTTTTCCCACCGGGAGAACCACTAAGCTTAGGAATGATATCTTGATGTTCCAACAACGTCAAGGTGAATCTCTCTGAAGCATGGACTCGATTCAAGGACTTACTCCATAAAGTCCCTCATCACGGCATTGATCTTTGGCTCAAGTTCAAATCTTCTATGATCATGTCAACTTCCCCACTAAGCGATCCATTGACCAAGCGGGCCGGTGGAAAACTTAGTGATCTCACCGCGGAAGAATCGTGGGGTATAATAGAGGACCTTGCTCTCTATGACAACGAAAGTTGGAACCCACGTGAGTTGCCCAAAACCGTTAAGGCAATCTCCTTGCCTTCCATTGACTCACAATCTTCCGACAGTAGGATGCTCGAGCTTGAAGATCAAGTTAAATTCCTAATGAGCTCCTACGAAAATCCTAAGTCTTCACACCAAGTGAACAAAGTTTCTTCCTCATGTGAGCAATTTAGTGACCCTCATAACACTCATGCTTGCACAATTCCCCGAACAAGCCTCCATTGACTATGCATCCTCGCGTATTAATGGAAGGGAGAAAGATTCCTACAACACCCAGGACCTAGGACTTTCAATAACACCTGAGAAGCATGGAAGGGCAAACCCGACTTCTATTGGGGGCAAACCAAAGAATTCACATCCAATGATTTCTCTTGGCCCCCATCATATTCTAACAAAACATAGAAAGGATGATACAAAACATAGTCGCATCGAAGCTCAAATTGCTAAGCTCTCGGACCATTTTAACCAACAACAAGCCGAGATGGATAGGAAGATAGATAACCTCTTGAAATCCATGACCAATAGTGATAGGAAGGTTAATGCTATCTCAACTCCCGAGCCTTCCGATGTAGAGATTAAGGACCCAAGTAAGTTAGCTAAACACGTCCAATTCGTCAATACCATCACCTT
This sequence comes from Chrysanthemum makinoi, assembly GCA_910596185.1. NCBI lineage: Eukaryota > Viridiplantae > Streptophyta > Magnoliopsida > Asterales > Asteraceae > Chrysanthemum > Chrysanthemum makinoi. Next base: position 20,097,072 of record OU343221.1, read on the forward strand.
AGTGAAACCTAATAGAACAAATGACGAAGAGGACCATATACTTGAGGATAATGAAACAACCAAGGAAGTAGATGAAATAGACAATGACTATTTCAATAAATTTCCTACGGAAGAAGAGCTATCTCGCCACCCTCACTTAGTGCGTGACCTCCGTCACATGTATGTTAGGAAAAGCCCTAGGATCAAGTTTGGGAACCCTTGGAATCTTAACATACCATGTTGCATAGGACACCTTTTAGTGGCAAAGGCCTACATTGATCGCAAGTCCCCAATTAACATAATGACTAGCACCTACTACAATTGGGTGATGAAGAAGCGTATCCCAACTAGGCAAGACCCCGACAATCCTAGGGAGAGTTGCAATTTTCTTGGTAGAATTAAGGGATTGCCTGTCTATGTAGGTAGTTTCACGTTTTCTACGGACTTCATAATTGTGGATGATATTAGCACGGCCATAGATCCTAGATTGTCCCACGTTATTCTAGGAAAACCTTTCATAGAAAACACCGGGATGACTTATGATCCCTCGTTAGGAATAGTGCGATTCAAGGATGAGACCGATGACATAGCTTACCAAATGCCGTTTAAGATTGAGAAGTTTTCATCACTCTCAAATGATGAAAAGGAACTTAAACTATCGGTCTACTATAGGAATGAGGAAGATAAGGAGAGGGGAGTAGATTATGTTATGGCCAAGATTCTAGGTTTCTATAAGGATTGCTTGAACTTAGGACCGGAATATAGGACCAAGTGGGGAGAGGACGAACTCTTAGAGGTGTATCATAGGGCACTTCTACAAAATGGAATCCCCCAATAGAGACCGTCATGAGGAAGAAGGTGACGGTAATGAAGTCACGTAGGAGCACGACTACGAGTCTAGCTACAAGACTCATAAATAAAGAAAAGCGCTTCGTGGGAGGCAACCCATGCTTAATTGTTTGCTTGTTAGTGTCATATATCTTTTAGTGATTGTTTATTCTCATGTTTAAATTTGTAAAAATGCTTTATTTTGTTTTTAACCTAGTCTTAATTACATATAAAGGTATTTTACATAATGGATAAGTGTAGGGAGGATTACACGCGTTTTCAAAAGAAACGTAAACATGAAGATTTCAATTAATTAAAAGATATACATGTGTGTTTGTTCGGTCAAATGCTTGTATCGAGTCATAATGGATGTTTTGCAGAAAAATTTTTCAGATTTTAAAGATGTAAATTTTCCAGAATTTTTCCAGAAAATCGAGACTAGTTTTTGTCGGGATAACTGACGGCGTCAGATCGCAACCGGCTGGCGTCAGGAAGGAGCAAAAATAACGATTACTTTTTCTCGTTTTCAGGCTACTTATAAATTTTGGAAATTTCGGTCTTAATTTCCAGAAAAACTGCAAACATCCATTCCACAAGCATTATATCTTATTTAAGTCTAGAATTACATCTTGTTGAGATTTTTGTTTGTTCGGTTTGATGCGTTGGGTTTTCTGTTTTCTTAAAGTGTGCAGGTTTAATTTACCAAGAAGAAGATACATAAGATTGGAAGGAGTTTTTCACGCAAACATTCTTCTTGAAGAAAGATGTAACCACCACTTCACACGGATCCTACGAGCTAATCGGGGAGTACTAGTTTCTTTCGTTTTTAATTACCTTCATTATCATTACTTTGATACTTTCGGGGAACATTGGGGACAATGTTCAGTTTAAGTGTAGTGAGGAAAATAACGGGAACTTTGAAACTATGCTTATCCTTGATTATTTGCTTTGTCCAATTATATTTGTGTAATAAACCATGAGAAAATGTTGGTTAGGGTAATTTTGGCACCAAATTTAAAATTTTTCATGACATATAGGAGTGGGCCATTAGTCTTAATAAAAGCGTCTCATGGATAGAAAGTTATATGACTAGCACAAAACCCTTTACCACTTAAATTCCACCCAAAATGTGAGGATCACCCTTAGATTAGTAGGAATTAAAGCATTCATCTTTAATGCTTAGTGTGTGAACCGGTAGTATATTAGATTCTAGAACTTGTTTTGTGATGCATTCCGGGATCGCTAGTAAGACTACACTTGTGTAGTTAGGAATAACTAAATGATAAGAGGCATTAGGATAACCCTTGTTTGATACATGTAATATAATTACTTCTTCCACCTCGGTTGACTAATTCCCCCACACCTTTGCGTTGTACTCACTTTTAGTACACGATACCCCTAGTTAACCCCTCGAAGCCTATCCTTTTCGCGTTCTCTTGATTCTCGGTTTTCGAATATCAATGAAGAGCATTGTTTACACCCACCCCCAATGTACACCAAATCGCCTTAGGCTACCTTGTATGCACTCACTTTTAGTGCATTATTGTTATCACCCTAAACCCTTAGTTCAATTATCTAGTTGCTTGCATGAGTTGCTAAGTCGAGTCATATCCTTTGTACACAGTTTTGGGACGATTGAGACTCATGGGAAAAGTTAAAGTTTATGAAATGACAGGAAGGGAACGTTAAATTCAAATTCCCTTTATTTGCTTAATAATGTACTCCAAGTGTTTTGATCTTTTCAATTCGGGTCAAATTAGTGTTAAAGTAATAAAAAACTCAAGTGTAGGGATGTGCCTATAAATCCCTATCATTTTGATGTTACCGTAGAGGATGGTAGAGTAAAAGTGTATGATGAAAAAAAGAAAAAGAAGAAAAAATAGTGTTGAAAAAAAAAAACATACGGGCTACCATCCTACATCTATCCTTTAAATTTATGTTTGTGTGTTTCAGTTATTTAGAGTTTAGAGTGTCGAGTCTTGGCTTAGCAACGCCATTCTTCGTATGCTTGTAACATAGAGATTTTTGACTTGCCACTAAATAGCCCTTTGCCCCTACCATAAGCCTAACATTACAACCCTTTAAAGACCTCCTGGTGCTTACGCCGATGGAGGTTTGATCTAGTCTCAAGCCTATGGTAATCTATGTACTAGGACGGCCGGTTAATGAGTGTTTATCTTCCATTTCCACTTTGATATATTTCATATACACCGAGAGATGTGAGTATCCAAACACCCCATGTGAGGTGCTAGTATGTAAATTTCGTGCTTGTTATGACTTTTTCGGGGCTTATATGTGTTGTGGATTGTTTTAAACCAATGCTTCATGACCCATAACTTATAAATTAATTGGCTAAAAGCACATTTGCTTGAGGACAAGCAAATACCAAGTGTAGGGATATTTGATAAGGTTTTAAAATGTACCTTTTTGAGGGTCGTTTAAGCCCTTATTTGATCACTTTTGTATCCGTTATTACTTAATATCGTTCCTTTCACTTTTTAGGTCTCTTGAAGGAAAATTGCTGGAATGGAACTTATTTGGACGAAAAGGCGCGAATATACTGAAAATGGCCAAAGTCAAGAATCAGCCACTCAATCTGAAAATACAAGGGGGCGTCGGGTTCTACAAGTGACGGCGTCAGTGTTACTGTGGCGCCGTCGCATAACTTTTGTGACGGGGAAGTAGCAAATTGCTTATTTTCAAGTGGCGGTGTCGGGCTTTAAAAGAGTAGGTCGTCAACTCAGACGGCCTAGATTTGATCCGGGCGTCAGAGGCTGAAGGGGACGACGTCACAATCATAAGGTGACGCCGTCGCATGACTAACGTGGCCAAGACGAAACCCTAATGGCGGTACCCGGCGTCACAATTCATAAGGTGACGCCGTCGCGATTGTAATCATATATATAGAATCCGAATTTTTCAGTTTTAGTGTGTAGTCTTTTGGAGTAAAAACCTAAACCGAACCAAGGCTGTCTTGTACATTATTTTAGGGTTCAAAACCCTATCTTACACCAAGATAAGTGTTTTACTTCATTAATTCAATTATGTCTTCAATTATTTGTGTGTATGCTTGCATGTTCTCCATGTCCGCTAATTTACTTGTGTGTTTGCTTAGGGAATATGAAACTTAATTATTGAATATTGATTGGTTGTCTCTTATCTTAATTGTTAATGATCTAGTAACGATAGGCCATTCGTTGTGTAGTTAATGCTTGATTAATCTTTGTGAACCTTAGACTATAACACCTAGAGTAGTTGTAGGCTAAACCATCCAAAGAGTACCTTAGAGTTAGAGTCTATAATTCCTAGAGATTTTGTAGGCGAGACCCTTTGGTAGTTTCAAAGAGTTAGGGACAAACGTATACCCTACGAATTTAGACACACAACGCGATTAGGAATAAGGACGTGACAATTCAACCATCATAGGAGATAATTAAGGAGTAAGAAAACCTAAGTAAACACATCTTTAAACTATCATACGAGCACACAATAATTAGACATAGAATATACATACACAGATTAGATAATTAGATAAGTAGAGTAATCGGTAGAAATACCAAAACCCCCCCAAATCCAAACCCCGAGATTCGTACCTTTCCATTTCCTAAAAAACATAAAAAGCACAAAAATAATCTTCCTCAACCCCAACCTTAGCGTAGTAACTTCTCATTAGCATTCCTATTCCCCTAGAGAACGATATCAATACCCGTGGCTTAACCTAATACTACACTACAACGATTAGGTTCACTGCCTAGGGTGTTATAAAACTTGCTCGAAGAAAAGGAAGTTCCTTTGACCCCGAACGACGCGTGTAGCGTTATCAATTACTAAACAAGTTACTAATGAAAAAGCTAACATCGTAGTCATTTACTGCCTAAGAATAAATGGTATATATTCTAAAGCTTATAGTGACGTTATGATATTTCACCAAGAATAATAAAATTTCAAATAATCGCTAAAAGGTATAATATTTCACTAGAAATGTTTTTAGTAAGATACTATACCTTTTAGCGTGTATTTTAATTTCAAAGGTTATAAAAACAAAGTAAATTAATGCAAAAAACCAATGGAGGTCATCTAAGGGACAACACAGAACCCTAACGTTTCTTGGGGTTGTAATATTTTCTGTGTATGGATTAGAAGACCTCTCGGGTTTGCTTGTGTTGGCGTGAACCGAGTATAGGAATTCATTGGTTGTGTTTTTGCATGTCATGATGTCGATTGAATCTGGTGCCGACATTTGGATATTAGAATTTTGTTTTCTTAATATTTAGTTGGATGAGAAAATCAACAGTGACTGACTACCGATTGTCGTCAAGTGAGTGTCAGCATTGTTAAGTGATTCTGGGCATTTTAAACACCAAGGCATAGATAGATATGCTTGGAATTATCACCTAGTTCATTTTAGTTCTGATGGTAAGTGACGATAAAATGGCTATCTTGGGATATTATAAGACTCGGGGGTCTTTAACATACGTTCACATGTTATGCACTCTTACTTTTTATATTTAATGTTGAGCATTTAGATGGGAAATATCATCCTTGTAAGTCAAAACTCACATTTGATACGATGCCTATAAACCACTAGCATGGTACACTGTAATCCAAACTTTCGCTGCGGTGGGTGTCCAATAATCAAAATTTTGGTAAGCAACATTTTTGGTTACATGTGTTTTGATAATGATAATGACATGACGAGAATTTTAGGGAATAACTTTTATCGCATCATTCCACATTGTTATAAATTTATGATTTCTTTTGTTGCATAGTTTATGTTCTTATCAAGACATACAATGAAGCGAACCCACCCATCGAATATGAATAAGGACTATGTACTTTATTTTAAATATTGGTATATATGTAAATTTTAATTAATTTATAAATATTGGTATAGACTATTCATCCGAAGTTTCATGCTTCATATAGGCCATTCGTCCAAAGTTGCATGCATCAGAATGTTAATTCTTTGTAGGCAAGTCAATCAAGACCAGCCAAAATAACAAAATCAGGATCGATGCAAACAACCTTCTATTTAGGTGTCTACCGATCATAAAACTTACAATAAGGGACTTGCTGAGAATGAGTAGGCATGGTAAAAGGTACAGAGATGTGATGCACTCATTTAAGTTTGGTGTTATAAAAAACTTAAATAAATACCATTTTTAGCCATTATTTATAAAATGTACAAAGTAATGTATCTGTTTCCACAATCAACTTTTAAGATTGTACATAAATGGTGTGTTTATGTTCTGGTTGAGGATGTTATATCGGATCGTAATTGTTGGGAAAGACCCGGGGAAATTGTGTGGTTTGTGTTCTGGTTGAGGATGCTATTTGGATCATAATTGTTGCGACCAAGGATATGGTCGCAAATCATTATATAGAAACAATAAATCTCCTATTATTAACTTAGTATGTAAAAGCATTTTAGAAAAACCCCGTGCATGCACGGGTATTATAACTAGTTGTAGGATACGTAAGCATGAAGTGTTAAGCAACTAAACAAAGTCGCACCTTATTTAGATCGATATATTAATACAGAGATTGCATCTATGTGTCTTATTCTTAGTACTAACACTGGCTACTAGTACTAACTTAGCACTACCAGTACTAACCACTATTGAGTCGATGTTCAGGGGACCTCATGGATGTACACTCCGTACCTCCAACCCAAACGGTGTGAACTAATCCACAAGTGCACGAATTTTCCAACAATAAGTGATTGCTTGTAAAAGCAAGGCTGAGCTTGGGTCTATTAAGTCTTTGCTAAAGAAGGGGTTCGACATGAAGGAGCTTGGGAAAGCAAAGAAGATTCTTGGTATGAAGATCATCAGGGATCGAAGTCGCAAGATTCTACGGGTGTCACAATCCGGATACGTTTCTAGGTTTTAAATAATTATCAGTGTTGCAAAAAAAGGTCTACAAGGCCGATTAATCACCGATTAGGTGCTACTGGGCCACCAACCTTGCCGATTTTTTTAAATCGTTCAAACAAATCGGTCAACCGTGGTCAACGGTGGTTAACGATGGTCAAACTTGCCGAAAACTTGTAAATCTTGCTGGAAATACCCTAAACTCGCCGTAATATAGTTTTATCACTTATATTCACTATTTATATCTATTACAAGATGTTTTTATGAGAAATCTTGTCGGGAATACCAAAACTCGTCATAAATACCCAAAGCTTGCCAAAAATGCTAATACAATTTATCACCGATTCACTATTTTAGCAACCCTGAACAAACATAATCACTTATAGTCGTTGTTTATATCTATTATAAGATGTTTTTAAGGAAAATATTTCTGGAAATACCCAAATCTCGCCATAAATACCAAAAACTTGCTAAAAATGCCAATAAATCACCGGTTAATCCCGCCTAGACCGATTCAAGCTACAGGGGGTCGACCGCCTCACTACCGATTCATGATTTTTGCAACCTTGATAATTATACAATAGATAATGGGAAATCGGTTAAGATACCACTAGGTGGCATTTCAAGCTGTCGTTGAAGGATTGCTCGGCTAGGGATTGTGATGTTGAAAGAATGAGTAGGGTGCCATATGCAAATGCGGTTAGGAACTTAATGTACTTGATGGTATGCGAGGCGGACATAGTGTAAGCGTAAGTCACTACTACAAAAAGACATTCGAGACCTTTATAAAGGTTCCAGACCGGTTTTTGATTCGGTCTCTATGTGGGGGGGTCTCCATGTGAAAAGTAATGGAGACCGGTTTCAAAACCGGTCTCTAACTAATATATCAAGACCGGTTTTCAGGAAGAAACACGTCTGTATCTGATTTTATTATTCTAAAAGTATTCGTATGGAGACCGGTTTTCCATAGAAAACACGTCTTAAATGCCTTTTATGGACAGGTTTTGAGATAAAAAACGGGTCTCTATCTTAATTTTTTACTATAAAAAATCGGGTTGTTGGAATGTTTATTAAAACTGCTTATAAATGGGCTAATTTGGGATTTCTTATTAAAACCTCAGCTTATAAAGGGACTATTGTGATGGATTATTGAAGTTGCTTATAGAAGTTGTTTGGAATCCCAACATCCCTACAAGCAACTTTAATAAGCCATCCTAGACAATCCTTTTATAAGTAGAGAGTTTTGTAAGCACGCCCACTCAGCCCCTTTAAACAGTTTCAATAAGCAACCAAACAACCCAGAAGCAGTTAGAATAAGCAATACCATAAGCACCATTATAATAAGCAATCCTAAACAACAACACACGAGGATAAGTCGTCAAGTTACATCTGATTAAGTAAGGAAGCACCTTTATAATAAGCAATCCTAAACAATGACATAACTGTAACGATGACAAATACATATACCCCCACCCTTCACTTTTTCATGGGTAAATTCTTAGTAAACTCATTGTCTTTACAAACCAAAATATCCAACCAAATCTAGAATTATACCCAAACACCAAAACAGGTAAAAGACAACTTCCAAAACTTTATTAAAATGATGAAACCGATCTAAATTTTCACCTTCAACAAGTACTTTCTTGAGCTGAGCAAAAACATTAGATTTTGCACAAGTCAATAATGCTTTCCGACTGGCTTCGATGTTCTTGAGAAGTCCTTGACATGCCTGGCTTCGGTTAGGAACTTAATGTACTTGATGGTATGCACGAGGCCAGACATAGTGTAGACTGTAAGTGTAGTTAGCATATATTTGGCGAATCCATAAAAAATCATTGGGGCATGAAGTGGATTATGAAATATTTGCAAGGCACTACAAACATGTGTTTGGTGTGTGGGACATATCGTGGCAACCATGTGGACATAACTTTTTTTGTTGATTCAGACTATGTTAAGGATCCGGATAAAGGTAAGTCTATCACTGGTTACGCATTTTTAGTACAGGGATGTGCTGTAAGTTGGAAGGCAACGCTACAGCACGCACATGGTGGCTCTTTCAACTACTGAGACGGAGTATATGGCCCTTACGCAGGCTGTGAAGGAAGGTATTTGGCTAAGAGGACTCTTGAAAGAGTTGGGCGTAGAACTAAACATTGTAGGAGTTAATTGTGATAATTTTAGAATGATAGCGATATTATTCTAACCAATATATCAAAGCATGAAAATCCCGGAAAAATAAACGAAGAAGAGCCACATGTCTAATAAATTAAAGAAACACGTGTTTTACACTAATACCAATCCTTAATCAATCTTGGTAATAATTTCAATGACCATTAGCGATTAGCATTTGGCCTCCTTACTACTAATAAAACATGAAAGGATAAATGTTGGTATAATAATATAAAAGCTAATAATATGTTTAGTGTTTATTTTAGGTTAATCCAAAATGGAGGGGGTTATGTGTAATGTTTAGTTATTACATACATACAGTAGTCAATAGCAGCAGCAGCATAAGGTTTTTATTTTGTATCCAAAATCCAATCTCTATCTATAAAAGGAGAAGAGGTGGGTGTTTCAATACTAATAATTCAATTACTTACTTGTGCCTACATATACATATAATCATAATCTGCTGCTGCTGCGTGTGTCAAGACACCAGGTTGTTTTGTTGATCAACATACCCAATAGATAGAGGTAAGATCGATTATTATCATGTGTACTCAATTTTGTTTATTATCATCATGATTGATTTTCTAGTGTTAAAAATGTTGTGTAGACCGCCTAGTTATTCTTGATTGCATTTATTTGTAGACCAACAACATTCCTGACTAGCTAGTTGTGTGTTGTCGATTATTGTACATAAGTTCATAAGCTCAAGTAGACTTATTTTCAACTACGTATGTATTGTTGAAATGATACTTTAACATCACGTATTATATTTATATTCATTATACCAAACATAGAGTTGTTGTTTATGTGCAGTGTTACGCTGATCCGAAGCCAAGTCTGTCTAACGTTAACAAAACCCTCAAACACAACATGTCGGACAACATACCTTTCCATATTCAAGCTGAAATCATGATAAGACTTCCGGTAGAATCATTGATGCGATTCAGATCCGTGTCAAAATCATGGAAGTCTCTTATCCATAGCCCTAAATTTATCAGGGATCATTCTTCACGCCGTCATCAGTCGCAACATCGTCTACTTGTTAAGTACGAAGATTCAGATGGACAACATAATGTTTCGATTGTGGATGATGATACTTTCCCACAACGCAAGTTTTCCATCACTTCCGCCCCACTCCTGCCTCAATCAATAATACGTGGCAGCTCTCAAGGCTTGTTCTGCTTTTACAACCATCATACATTCCGAAATGATAATTCGGAAACTACGATGGCGGTTATTTGGAATCCTACTCTTGGAAAATCTGTTGATATTGCCGTGCCTAAAGTGCAGCAGTATAAAACTCTTTTTGCTTTTGGGGTTTGTCCTCACACTTGTGACCCTAAGCTTGTCAACATCAGCTATCTCAATGATCCATCGAGCGTTGACTCAATAATATCCATACCTAGGAAAGTTGAGGTTTTTTCATTAAGCACAAGGGCTTGGAAAAGTCTGTCTATCAATCTGCCCCCTAAATCAATTAGGTTTGGATGGATGCATGTAGACATAGATGGTGTTATTTATTGGCTTGTTGCTGATAAAGTTAACGTGGATGCTGAACATCGGGTTAATCGCCTGATTATGTCATTTGATTTGACAAGTGAAGAATTTACACAAGCTAGTCTACTTCCCCGATAAATTAGCACACGCTCTCAGTTTATCTATATCTAAGCTAAGAGAGTCTCTTGTTGTACTAAATTGCATTTTCAAGGACCAGAAACCACCCTATGAAGTATGGATTATGAATAATGATGATCCAAAATCGTTTACATATGTATTCAGCATTAAAACACAAGATGCAAGTTTAAGAATTGTACATGGATTCAGGAAGAGTGGTGAGCCTGTAATCGAAATGACAGAAGATGATGATGACGGACCTCTCTTTGTTTATAAATCCCACTCGGAGCATATTAATATTGGGATTACTGGATATAACTTCTTTGTAGGTTCCTACATGGAAACACTTCTTTTGCTTGATCAATGATATTCTAGAGTTTAGAATATCGACTTTTGGAGCTGGCAAACAAGATATGGAGATTAAAGTGCACATTAGTCAAAGCCTCAAAGATGATTGGAAGTTAGATGTATTACATAAGATTCATGCTTGTGTTAATGCTTTACGGTTTAAACATTTCTTATGATGAATTTCACGTTTTTTGTGAAAGTTATGCTTAAATATCTTGTGAATTTTCTGATATTTTTGGTTATTTTGGTTGTGCTGCAATTCTACTCTATTTTTGCAATACAAGATTAACTGCTATCTCGTGAGAATGGTAACCATGGACATGGTGAAGTAATGCCATTCAGTATTTCCGCGAATTTCAATAGTTTTTTGGCTGTACTGTATTTCTCTTATTATCTAAATCGTGTCAAAGTCATAATGCATGTTAATCATCCTCCATCTTAGTAAGTGGCTTTTAGCTATTATGCAGTTTAACTTTAATTTTGGCCAAATGTGCCAACATTATTATCCTCCTATCTACAGTGTCAGTTTTTAAATGGTCAGTATCAGGTATAATTTAATTTGAGTCAAACAAGTTGCAGAAACTTCGATTTATGGTGATATGACCCAATGGATCTGGTCAAGATAAGATGAAGTGTTTGTAACTTCTTTTACTCCGTGGACAGTTATTTCTCATGCGGTGAATGAAATGGTTAATTTTGGTAATTACCTTCCGTTATATTTTCTTGTAAAAGTTATGATGATTCTTTCTGGCCTGGACCAAATTGGTTACCTTTCTATGTTATTATCTTGTTTAAAGAAGCTAAATGTTTGTGTCATTGGGGAGAAGACATAGGGTTAAGAAGCCAATCAAAGTTCCAGCTATCAGTCACAAGCTTGCAGATATCCCCACCCAACCAGTATTCTTGGAGGAGGTATGGCCAAAAGGCCATCATGGGTTCTCCTCATCCTAGCTAGGTACTTCATACGTGCACTTTCCTTTCGTATTTATTTGCTGTTTGGATTTACCATATAAAGAGTAATTATTTGGACTTTAGAAATCAGAATCAAATAATTAGTCGACGTCATACCATTGAAGGAAGTTGGAGATGGGTAACTTTACATTACCCTTAAATAATAGGGGCATCAACCCCGGTATATAACTGTAGATCTGCTTTAAATACTTTTGGTAGATACATTCAGTCTAATAGGAGTTTATGTACTTCTAATTGTAAATACAGGGTTTAATTAGCATTTTTGTGTTACTTCATTGTGTGTTTTTGTTAAGAGTTAATGCAAATATACCTCTTTTCGTCATTTACTACCATGGAAATAAGACTTCAAAAAGTTCATGTCAAATTTATATACCTTTAAGGATGACATGTTGATGCTTGCAGAGAGCATTCGCCTAGTATAGTTTAGAGGGGTTTTGAGGCTACTGATCCATAGTTGATGGCTTTAAAATACAAGTATGATGATGGAATTTGTGATTTTTGCAAAGGTGTCAAGTTCAAAACATATGGATGGATGCTTTTGGTGGCAATGATCTTAGTATGGCCAAAATGAATTACGCCGTCTATCCTATTATTTTTACTCTAGTTTTAGTTAAACCTTATTTCTTTAAAACGACATTGCTCGGTTCTTAGAAGTGACTAGTTGAATCATCAGATTAGCAGAGTGTCCAATTCGTTGCATGAATTTAAAATTGACTAGCTAGTTGAACCACGCAACAAGTAAAATTTGAAGAAACTCGTTTATTGTTTATATCAACGAATCCCAAGCCAACGGTTGTTAGATTGGTAATCTTAATTTCATTCTAGGCTATGTGGCGCATCTTCCTCTTTACTTTTGTATATATGTTTGACGACTTAATTTGGCTCTCTGTTGATCTTATGCATGATTATCAAGCCTATTAGCATGTCTTAGAGGTTGTTTACTTTATTTTTTAATTAAGTGGTTTTAGATATAAGGTCTGTGTCGTGGTTTGTTTTGAGCTTTTACCTCTTCATCTGCAAACCATGTCGCAGAAGAATAGGTAGATCTAAAGTCTTCATGCATGGATGAAGACCGTTTGTTGTGCTATGGAAGTACTTCTTTTATTTTCTATTTTCTTTTTTTTTCTTTTTCGCTATAAATCCTTTTGTAATATGGTTCAAATGCGTTAATCGTAAAAAACGTAAAAACGTAAATTAAGACGAAAACGTAAAAAAATGAACGAAAACATAAAAAAACGGACGAAAACGAGAAAACGGATTAAAACGTAAAAAAAGATGAAAGCGTAAAAAAAATGGGAAACGTAAATAAAAAGACTGAAATGTAAAAGAGATGTAAGATATTGAGAAAGAGATGTAAGGTTTGTGAAAGAAGAGATAAGGAGTGAAAGAAGAGGTAATAAGTGAAAGATAATGTCTGAAATTTAGAAGAGAAAGAAGTGAAAGAAGCACTTATTGCAAAAAAAAAAACAAAAACCTCTGCCTCGCGACAAAAGAAGTGAAAAGAGGAAAAAAGTATTTGTTGGGAAAAAACAAACGACATAGTTAGCCTCTTATATGGGAGATATAGGCTTTGGCGAGTCTCCCAATTAAGGGTCGTTTGGTTTGGTTTGTAGATGGTTTTAGGATTTGGATTTAAATTTGGATTAAGATTAAGATTTGGATTAAAGTTAAGAGAGAGAAAATATATTATAAAATATATAAGTTAATAATAAACAATAAAATATAGTAGAGTGAGTCTTAATTTTTGTTAAAATATCAAATAGGAAGAATAAAGAGACAAGAAACAAAAATAAAATAAGATAAAAAAAATTGAGTTAGTGGGAGTGTAGCAAAAAGTAGGCATGTTCATAGGAATTGTGTATGCCCATATTGGTGGGGTTCACTACCATTTTCTAACCCCAAGATTGCAAACAAACACTATATAAATGTCAAATCAAGTCAAACCCAGGAAAGTAAACAACCCCTTAGTGCAAAGTAAGTTACAAACAGTGCTCAAGTAAGTTACAAACAGTGCTTTAAGCCATGTGGACCAATCACGCGACACTCTGTCTTTTGCAATTAGTGCAAAGTAAGTTACAAACAGTGCTTAAGTAAATATGGTATGATGAACTGGCCGTCTTGATTTAATGCTATATCGGAAATGACTTGTTATTTTCCTGATTATTTGAATCCAGTAGTACAATGCTTTAGACTCAGTTTATGTGAATAAATCCTAAGGTAGATAGAGAGAGGATGGATCGAGCTCAAGCGTGAGTGAGACCTTGCACAATCACAACTTGAAGTAGCAAGAAAATTAGACAAGGAAACAAAGGTCACTTTTCAAGATGCTCGTAGTATTATGCTTGTTTCCATTAAGAGTGGCCAAATGGGCAGATCAAGTAGCCTGCGTAAATGGATTTGGTGTTTGGGTGAGAATGGATAATTGTTTGATCCGATTTGCCTTTTAATCTATCACTAAAAAGAGGTACTTATGTGTACCAGGATCTTATTCGTTGCGTGCCCTCTCGCCAAGTAGCCAAATGTCTCTCTTTCAGTAGTGAAAATGTAGGAAATATGAAAACTTGAAATGAGGCAGAGGCAGTTAGGCCAAGAAGCAAATCATGCACTCGCTAGAGTTGCTTTACAAGGAGGTTTCCTCTGACATGGTTGGAGCAGCAGTTATCTGAACTCGGGAATGCAAGTCCAGCCCTGTATCTTGTGGAGGGTTTTAAATAAACAGTATCAAGGCTCTAAAGCAGTAGAGGGAATATCTGGCAAAAAGGGTGTCGACTATACTAAGTGCAGAAGAAAGGGAAATGTTGTATAGAAAATGGGACACCCCTGTGGAAGGCAAGCAAAGGAGGAGACTTCAACTAGCTTCTGAACCGCTTGTGGACTGACCCTCTGAACATGGTGCATGTTAAAGAGAGTGCTGAAATAGTTGCAAAACTTGTGGTCTTTTGCGAATCAGGGGAGCATGCTTCGAAAGAGATGTTTGCACTCAATTTGTAAATCCGTCCGACAAAAAAGCTTGGATGGATTGGAACTTGATATCCAATCTGTTGCGGTTGTAATGTTACTTTGAACACTCCTAAAAAAGGTTACGAAGCTTAGCATATCCATATGTTGTATACAACAATGCTACTAGATTCGTTGGAAAGAAATTATCAATAAATATAAAAAGCTTAGCAGCTGTTGTGTTCCGGTGAAGAAGAAAATTTTGAGATGTTGAACAATATCATCAACACGTATTCATTTCATGTCTCCATCGACAGTACGTATATATATATATATATATATTGCCCAACCCTTCTATGGCCTTTATGTTCTTGTGCTACCTTCAACTGAACATATTTCATTCAGAAGGTAAATATACAACTGCTTCGAATATGCTCCAAATCCCATCCATGTTATAGTGGTCCATCCTGCCTAAATCTCTTTTTATGAAAGAGTGCGAATGAATATAATATTCCTCTCAAAACTTCCTGAAAACCCCAAGGTTTTAAGACATTTCATTGTGCTGATAATTCTGCGTCAATTGTTTGCAACAAGAGATTCAAGGAATTAATGACAGCCTAAAGCTTGTGTGGATGCTAAGGAATTAGCATTTGATTTCTTACAGTCTCTTCTTCTTCTTCTATTGATAAAACTCCAGCATCAATGTGTATATCCTCATCTACATTTGGATCGGATTTGGCATTGGTTGGAGTATAATCTTGTTTGAACCATTCATCTGCTTTTATATCTTTAATTGTTATCCTAGTTTTAGGATTTGGATCGAGAATTCTATTTAGCAGACTCTTTGCTCCTGGCGACATCCATTTAGGCATTTGGACATCCCCTTTGAAGATCTTTGATGTAATTAGAATTTTGAGATGAAAGCAATCATCAGTCAATATATAAAGGTGATAAATAAGTGATGGATCGGACGCATCATACCTTCTGATAAAGCACACCAAGGTTTCTATCGTCAAAAGGTAAACACCCCGTAAGGATTACGTACAAGATGACACCACATGACCATGTATCCAATGCGGCTCCATCATATCCTCTATTAGATAGGATCTCAGGAGCAACATAGTTATAATTAGGACTTCCACACATTGTATGTAGCAACCCATCTTCCTAATATTTTTATCTAAACACATTAATAAATTAAAGGGCATATGGTGCATACAAATATATATATATATATGTTTAGGTAGCTCTCACTCTAAATTGTTGGGGCAATGCACTAAAGCCAAAATCAGATATCTTGATGTGTCCCTTAGAATCCACAAGCACATTGTCTAGCTGCAAATTCATTTTTTCAGTATAGACCTAATTATAGCGGGTTGTATGTACTCATGTTAGTTGGAACCAGATCGACCTTGAGGTTACGGTGGAAAACACCTTTGTCGTGACAGTAGCTGACACCGTCGATCAATTCTTGAAATAACTTCCTGGCATTTGACTCGAGTAGCTTCCCATTTGATGTCTAGCATAAAAAATACATGGGTAATACACAAGAAAAAGAAAAAGAAAAGAAAAGA
This sequence comes from Chrysanthemum makinoi, assembly GCA_910596185.1. Taxonomy (NCBI): domain Eukaryota; kingdom Viridiplantae; phylum Streptophyta; class Magnoliopsida; order Asterales; family Asteraceae; genus Chrysanthemum; species Chrysanthemum makinoi. The sequence continues at coordinate 20,113,366 of OU343221.1, forward strand.
ATGGTAAACAATTCAAGGGTAGGTGGTTTACAATTGTGTAAAACAATTCACCTCCAGTAACATATTCCATAACCATATAAAGCTTAGTTTTGCTTACTAAAACCTGCACGAGAGAAATTCATTCAGAAAAATGTTGTTGTGATGTGAGTCACATAATGTTGGTATCCTTAATTTAACTCCTGATAATGTATCATGACAAAAACTTAACAATATTGTTGCATGCTGATTATGGATACGCACCTCGTGCAATCTAATGACATTAGGATGGTTAAGATGCGTCAATGTAGACATCTCCCTCTTTATCTGCATTGATTATTATATATCCTAACATTGCAATTGAATAGCCTTAATTAATTTGTTATCAAATGACCTACCTGATCGTCGGAAATGTGGAGATGATCTTTGTGCATGATCTTAAGAGCAAAAGAGTGTTCGTTATGAATGTTTTTAGCATATTTAACCTTGCCGGAATTTCCTTCCCCAAGAGTCCTCCCAATTTCGTATTTCCCCCCCAATCTCATCGATTCTTCTTCAATTATTTCTAATCCTAATACCATACTTGTCAATATGAATAATGGAAGATCACAAGGGGGTTGAATCACCCCTCTTTTTCTCCCTTTCTTCCTTTTGGTTTTCCCTCATTATTCTTCTTCCTTTGCTTTTCTTGGAGTAATTATTTGTGTTTAATTAAAAGTCACATGTAATATGGAAAACATTTCTGTTAATATTAGCTACTAGCTATAATACATTTTATTTATTTTTCATAAGTTTGTTGTAAAAGTGTTTGACATTTTTGTACATAATCATACAAAAAAGTATATATCGGCTAAAATTGGCCAATTTGCTACTCGGCTCCAAAGACTTTTTTTTCCCTTCCCTTTTTCCACTCCAAAGACAATTATTTTTGGTTGTTGGTTTCATTTGCATAGTGCATTGATATAGTGCAAATAAGCAATCCTAATTCCTAAATATTATAGTAAAAACTGTTTAACTGGTTATGTTTTGCACGCACCAGGTTCAAACTTGATGAGATATTAAATGCACCACTTTTCAGGGCACTTTATCATTGTTTTTATATGATTTTTAGTTGATGATTTTAGACCATAAAAGGAAATTGTGCTCGGAAATGGCAAAGATGGAAGAAATTGAAAAAATGTAACTGGAGACTCACCGCACACGCCAGACGACTCAAATAGTATTGATGCCACCCAAAAGCCGTCTGAGGTTGCTGATTCCCGAGAGCAAAAGTTATACGAGTAAGACGCCATCTCAAATTTTCAGACACCGTCACTATGATCAAGATGTCGTATCGAATACCATCAGACGCCGTCTCAAAGTCGAAGCCCTAGCCGTCATAATACACTTATCGAACCCAAATGCCGTCTGCTTGGTAACAGACAGTGTCTGATCTATAAACTATATACAAGCCTAGTTTTCTCATTATTATCATGCAACTCATGAGTTATGGTTAGAGGACGAAAGTTATTCTTCGTTTTAAGGGTAAAACATGCATGTTTTCACTATGGATTCCTCATAACAATTATAATCTCAAGATACGCATATAATCATCTCATATAACAATTATTCATAATTATTCACATAAAAAATTACATGCAATCCTAGGGTTTCTACAAGTTTTATAAAAAACTAAAACCTAATTATATAATTAAAGGGTACCATAATAAAAAAATTAGGGTTTATAATTAAACTATTTACTCGTTTATGAGCGTATTATAGCATTGAAATACTTGTATAAATTTAATAACCTATTACACATCACAAAAGTACATGCATACTCAACCTTTAAACGTGAAAACCTCATCAAAGATGTTATTAAGTACTTATAGAATGACAATCTTACAAATATAGTAAAATTTCGATGCTGGTAAAACGCTCTCTCAATGTCATCGAACTAGTTTTTATGGAAATACTATACATTTATGAGGCACTTTCGATATATTTTTTTTTCTTAAAGGTAAATTTTATTAAGAAAAGGAGCCAACAAAGGGCAAAGACAAACAAGCACAAAGCACTAAAAACTGTTAGGACACTTCCCTAACTAGTTATGCTTTATTTCTTGTCATTTTTGATTTTTCTGATTTTACAAGTAACAGCAAAACCGGAACGAAACGGAAACCTCCTCTTCATCTGGTTAGTTGTTGTTTTGATGATTTTTTGTGTGTTAAGATACTCATAAGACTGAAATGTTTCTGTTTCGCGTCATTAATTTTTAATATTTCAAGCGGATGATGATGATGATGATACTTTTTGTTATTAAGTAGTAGACTAGTAGTGACATTGGATATGTCTTCTTTATGCGCCCAAAATCCACTTATTATCGTCTAGTATAAGTTATCTGCTGATATCCTATAATAAGCTAGATGAATAAATGCAGATATTGATTGTTTCATGTTGGAAAATTTAGTGCACTTGTGGGATTAGTTCACACCTTGTAATGGGTTAGGAGGTACGGAGTGTACACCCATAAGGTCCATGAACACCCGACTCTTGTAGTGGTTTGTATTGGTAGTGCTAGTAGAAAGTCTTGCTTGTGGAAATCTGCCGTGGAGAAATCTGCTTGTGGTTTCCACGATAGCGGTGTTTCGATAGCAGTGTTTCCACTGAAGTGTGTGTTTCCATTGAGCTTAACCACGATAGTATTATGAAAGTACTGATGAAAGTATGCGCTTGTAACGGTTTTGACCTATTCAAGTGGCAGTTTCAATTAAGCAATGACCACGTTTAATATGTCATGTAACCACTAACGGCTATAATGGGGATAATTATGAGGCTATTAATGGGTTGATTAATACTCATAATTCCATTGAATTAGCCAAGAGTATTATCCTATAAATAGGATATCGGATTATGCATGAAGGGATATACAGAAAACACTAAACACTTATAAGCGCAAGGGTTATTGAATTGTGCCTAATTCTATAACTACATTTGGTCTTATCCAAAGTAGATATTCGTGATACCTAGGCATTAGGGTCGAATAGTTTACTTTGGAAAGTGATCACACTATTCCAAGTGATATCCGGCAACCACCAAGTGGTATCATTCTGCTGACGTTTGTTTGTTTCTGTTGAACAGTTGACATTTCTGCGAAGTTGATTATCTTACCTTGCGGGAGCTACACCCCAAACAATCAAAGTAAACTATTTGTGATAATCAATGGCTGCTGCTGCAATGAAACACATGGCTTCAAACTTTGCCAAGCTTGATAAGTTTGAAGGGTGGACTTTAGGAGGTGGCAGAAGAAGATGCACTTCTTGCTGTCAAGCATGAGTGTGGTGTATGTGCTAACCACCCATTCCGATGATGGTGATGATGCTACTGTGGAGCGGTCGGAAGAGGAGCAAATGGGAGAATGATGACTACATATGGAGAGGTCTTATTCTCAATGGTATGTCTGATTCTCTGTTTGATATTTATCGGAACTTTGAATCTTCCAAGAACGTGGGATTCCTTGGATGCCAAATATATGGTGAGGATGCATCAAGTAAGTTTCTTGTTAGTAATTTCACAAATTACAAAATGTGATTCAAGACATGGAACAATACAATAAACTTCTTGGAATACTTGGAAGGTTTACACAACACAATATGAACATGGATGAGGCTATTAAAGTCTCTTGTGTCATTGACAAACTCCCTCCTTCTTGGAAAGATTTCAAGCATACCTTGAAACATAAGAAAGAGGAGTTAACTCGGGTTGAGTTGGGCAGTCATCTGCGCATTGAGGAATCTCAAGATGAGGATAATGACAAGCCAAAGAGTAGCAATGCTACTGGTGCATCATTGTCAATATGGTGGAGCCAACTCCACGGTACAATGACAACAAAGGCAAAAGCAAATATCATGACAACACAAGGGCAGATCCTAACAAGAAGGCAACACCTACTTGTTGGAAATGTGGCAAAACTGGTCACATCAAGGGGCTGCAGTGTTAAGGTTGGTGGTAAAGCCAATGGATCAGGCACTAATGGTTCAGGGGTGGTGGTTCTTCCAACTCACTGAAGGTCGAATATGGTTAATAATTCTTTTCAGATTTATTATGTTACATATGTATCTGAATCTCATTATGTGCGGGATGATGATGTTGCGTGGTGGGTTGACTCTGGTGCAACAGTTCATGTGTGCAAAAATAGAAGCTGGTTCAAGACTTATGAGTCACTGAATGATGGTTCTATTCTTCACATGGGAAATGAGTCAACAACCTTGGTGCATGGTCGTGGTTGTGTAGATCTTAATTTTAGTTCTGGAAAAATTGTAACTTTGTTTAATGTTATTCATGTTCACGATATAAGGAAGAACTTGGTTTCAAGTAGTGTATTGAATAATCATGGATATAAACAAGTTATTGAGTCTGATAAATTTGTGCTTTCTAAGAATGGTGTTTTTATTGGTTTTGGTTATTTATGTAATCAAATGTTCAGGCTTAATATTACCACTGCGATTGTTATTTCAGCTTTGTGACCACATATAACGGTGACTCTATCCTATGGCATGCAAGACTTGGCCAGGTACACTATAAAAGAATGCAAGATATGTCTAAGGATGGGTTGATCCCAGCTTTTGACATGGACCCTGAAAAGTGTAAAACTTGCATGTTGACCAAGATAACCAAGAAACCCTTCAGGTGTTAGTCGTGAGACTAAGGTCTTGGAGCTTATTCAGTGACTGTGTGATTTGCATGACACTCCTTCTTTGGGAAATAAGAAGTACTTTGTGACATTTATTGATGATGCTTCTAGGTTTTGTTATGTTTATTTGTTACATTCAAAGGATGAAGCATTAGATAAATTCAAAGTGTTTAAAACTGAAGTTGAATTACAACTTGGGTCTTTGATCAAAGATTAAGGACTGATAGGGGAGGTGAGTACATGGATACTCTGTATTTTCAGTCTGTTGGCATAATCCATGAAACGACTGCCCCTTATACTCCTCAGCAAAATGGCATTTCTGAAAGGAAAAATAGGGTGCTGAAGGAGATGGTTAATTCCATGTTGTCCTATTCAGGACTGAGTCAAGGGTTCGGGGGTGAAGCTATGTTAACAACTTGCTATTTATTAAATAGGGTTCCCAACAAAAGGAACAAGGTTACCCCTTATGAACTCTGGACTAAAAGAAAACCCACTTGAACTATCTCAAGGTTTGGGGTTGTAGGGCTGTTGTAAGACTCCATGATCCAAAGTTGAAAACTTTGGGTGAAAGAGGCATTGATTGCATCTTTGTTGGATATGCTGAGCATTCCAAGGCATTTAGGTTCTATGTTATTGAACCTAATGAATATGTTTCAGTTAACTCTATAATTGAATCAAGGGATGCAAACTTTGATGAGAATAGATTCTCATCAGTCCCTAGACCAAGTATGAGGATTCCTAATGGAACTCATGACACTGGTGTATCAGAGGTCCATGATGATGAACCATCAGTGGTCCCTGATGAGGTTGTGGTTCAACAACCTGAACCTGTGCTCGGGAAAAGGAAATCAAAGTCATTTGGTGAGTTTCAACTTTACTTAGTTGAAGGAACAAGGGATGAGGTCTCTGACCAATACTCCTATTGCTTCATTGTTGAGGATGATCCCAAGACATTTGAAGAAGCAAGAATAGGATATTGCTTTACTGGAAAGAAGCAATCAATAATGAGATGGATTCCATCATGGGGAACAACACTTGGGTGTTGGTTGATCTACCTCCTGTTTGCAAACCTCTAGGTTGAAAATGGATTTTCAAGAAGAAAATGAAGGTAGATGGAACTATTGAAAAGTTCAAGGCTAGATTAGTTATTCGGGGCTTTAAACAAAAGTCAGGGATAGACTATTTTGATACTTATGCCCTGTGGCTCGTATGGTACCATAAGGCTGGCGATTGCTATGGCATCTATTCACAATCGATTATTCATCGGATGGATGTGAAGACACTTTCTTGAATGGTGAATTGGATGAGGTTTATATGAACCAACCTCGGGGCTTCATCATGCCGGCAATGAAAACAAGGTGTGTAAGCTGATTAAGTCTCTTTATGGACTTAAGCAGGCACCTAAGCAATGGCATCAAAAATTTGATGAAGTGGTTTTGTCTAGTGGTTATGTTCTTAACCAGGTTGACAAATGTGTATATAGCAAATTTGATGAATATGGTAAAGGAGTAATCATTTGTCTATATGTTGATGACATGTTGATCTTTGGCACAGACCAAAATCAGGTTGACCTGACAAAGGAATTTTTGTCATCAAGGTTCTCCATGAAAGACATGGGGAGGCTGATGTTATCCTTGGTATAAGGATTAAACATGAAAGTAAAAGAATTTCTATCTCGCAGTCTCATTATATTGAGAAGGTACTGAGGAAATTCAATTACTTTGATTGTACTCGTGACACCTATGGATACTTGTGAGAACCTGATGCCTAATCATGGCAAAGCTGTATCTCAACTTGAGTATTCTAGGGTAATTGGCTACTTGATGTATGCCATGACTTGTACAAGACTTATGTTTTGCACGTGGGAAAATTGGCAGGTATACTAGTAATCCTAGTGCTCATCAGCAGTTCAAAAGGTACTGAAGTATTTGAAGAACTATGGATTATAGTCTCTCATCTACTGTTACCCATCGGTGTTGGAAGGATACACTGATGCAAGTTGGATCAGTAACACTGAAGACAATTCGTCTACCGATGGTAGGTATTCCTACTTGGTGGAGGTGCAATTTCTTGGGCATCAAGAAGCAAACTTGCATCACCAGTTCAACAATGGAATCTGAATTTGTGGCTTTAGCAGTGCTGGTAAGTTGAATGGTTGAAAAACTTGCTTCTTGAGATTCCATTGTGGCCTAAGCACCTATTTCTATTCATTGTGATAGTGCAGCTACATTGGCTAAGGCTTATAGCCAGATGTACAATGGTAAGTCTAGACACTTAGGTGTCAGGCATAGCATGATTCGTGAGCTTATCATGAATGGGGTGGTATCTATAGAGTTTGTGAGATCTCAACAGAACTTAGCGATCACTTACTGAAGGGTCGGCTAGAGACTTGGTTAAAAAGTCTGCTAAAGGGATGGGTTTAAGTCCAACTTAGTCACTGAATGCTAGGACACCCAACTCCCTCCTAAGGAAACTTGGGAGCTGAGTTCAATGTGGAAAGCTGAACATTCAGTGGAATGGAGCACATGTTTTATTTACATCCCAAGGTTGTGCTCGGAACCTGTTGAAGGAGGATGAAGTCTTTACTTCTTAATGGTTAATTTCTTTGAAAAGTGCTTGGCAGGAGCATGAATAAAGAGGAACCACCTATGTAAATGTTGAAGTTTTGCGCTTGAGAAGCTTTGGACTTTAGCTTTTACAACATTTATGAATTTGGATATGGACACATGGCGTATAGTGTCGGGAGCTTTTAAGTGTTTGAAAACTTGTGTGTATACTTGAGGATAATGAAACAA